>BQNB010009213.1:61020-87438 GCA_026074375.1 Tanacetum coccineum
AATCAAGTGATAATAAAAATCATTATGAAATTCAAGAATATTTTGAATAAAACAATTTAAAAGATCAGCTACAAGCAAAGGACACTATCATCAGCAAACTAAAGGAAACAATTGATTCGCTAACAGAAAATGCTAATCCCGCTAAAGTGAAAAAGGACATAGATGAGATTGAAACAATAAATATTGAATCGAAGCATAGTGTGGCAAAATTATTGGATGAAAATGAGAAGTTACACAAAGAAAAAGAGCATTTGAAAAAGACTTACAAAGAACTTTAGGATTCAATTAAACCGTCACGTGTTCATGCAAAAGGACAATGTGATTCTTTAATTGCTAATCTAAATTCTAAGTCAATGGAAAATGCAGATTTGAAAACTCAAATTCAAGAAAAGGTTTTGCTAACGCAACATTAAAAAATAAATTAAGGAAACTTAAAGGAAAGAATGTGATTGACACTGTTGTTTCAAAACCTTATGCCATTACTATGGCTCCAGGAATGTTCAAGCTTAATTTAGAACCATTAGCTTCGAAAGTCTTGAAAAACAAGGATGCACATCTAGAATATATTAAGCACTTTAGGGAACATGCGAACATTCTTCGAGAAATAGTCAAAAGCGCTAGAGCATTAAGCCCTCTAGATAGTAACTTAGACTATGCCTGTAAGTATATTTAAAGAATTCAAGAAGTGTTAGTCTATATTAGAGATACATGCCCTTGTCTAACAAGAACTAGTGAGAAATTAGTGACTGTCACATCAAAGAACAAGGACAAGAAAGTTAGATCTGACCCTGTCACATCCTCAAGCAACACTCAGAAACAGGTTGATTCCCACAAACCAAAAGACTCTAACCAACCTTTGTTGCATTCTACAGGAGTAATTAGTTCTACTAGTGCTAGCCGATCAAAGCCTATAGGCAATACAAAGAACAATATGATCTCGCAATCATCAAGTAGCAACAAGACTAATAAATTAAAAGACCAATCTAGGAGCGTTAAGTCTAGGAAGAATAAAAAGAATCATGTTTCCAAAACTGAATGTAATGCTTATGTCATGCAATCTATGTTAAATGTGAATTCTAAATATGTTTGTGCTATTTGTAATGAATGCTTATTTTATTATGTTCATGATGTGAATGTGTTGTCTAAATCTAAACCTGCTAAGCTTAAAACTAAGAAACAGATATGGAAACCTACAGGTAAAGTGTACATTGAAATTGGTTATAAATGGAAACCTACAAGACGTACTTTTACTATAGTCGGAATTAAGTGCCCTTTAACTAGGTTCACCTCCACTAAAGTAGTGCCTCTTTAGGAAACAACTACCAAATCAATAGTTACACCAACTCAAGGACTTATGATTTACAGTAGGAGACCCAAAGCAACAAATTCTGTAGGTTCGAGTAGCAAATCAAAGATTATAGAATCTAGGATTTCTAACCAATCGGAACCTACTCAAACTGGGGATCCACTATTTCTAATGTTCCATCTTCTTCTCTTATCGATTGCAGGTTGTCCAAATTGTTTTATGGTATATGGACTCCGGATGCTCCAAGCTTATAACCGGAAACCGCTCTCAGGTCACCAATTTCGTCAATAAATTTCTTGGTACCGTCAAGTTTGGTAACGATCAAATTGCTAAGATAATGGGTTACGATGACTATCAGATCAGGAATGTTACCATTTCCAGGGTTTACTACGTTGAGGGACTTAGACATAATCTTTTCTCCGTTAGTCAATTTTGTGACTCAAATCTTGAAGTAGCTTTTCGTAAACACACATGTTTTGTTCGCAATCTTGAAGGTGTTCCTACTCATGGGATCTCAGGGTACTAATTTATATACATTATCCATTGACGATATGATGAAGTCCTCTCCAATCTGTCTCTTGACAAAGGCATCTAAGACTATGTCTTGGTTATGGCACCGACGTTTGTCCCACTTGAACTTTGGTACCATTAATCAATTGGTTAAACAAGGTCTTGTTAAAGGTCTCCGTAAACTAAAATTTGAAAAATATCACTTATGTTCTGCATGTTCATTGGGAAAACGGAAGAAACAATCTCATAAACTAAAATTTGAAGACACCAACCAAGAAAACTTTATCTTCTGCATATGGATCTTTGTGGGCCGATGCGTGTCGAAAGTATTAATGGGAAGAAATATATTCTAGTAATTATTGATGATTATTCTCAGTTTACATATGTGAAGTTCTTAAGATCGAAAGATGAAGCTTCATCGTTCATCATTAAGTTTCTGAAAATGATACAAGTTCGTTTAAATGCAACTGTCAGGAATATTCGCACAGATAATCGTACATAATTTGTCAATCAAACTTTGCAAAGCTATTATAAAGATGTCGGTATCTCTCATGAAACATCTGTGGCGCGTACTCCACAACAAAACAACGTTGTCAAAAGACGAAACCGCACTTTAGTTGAGGCTGCTTGCACCATGTTGATCTATGCTAAAGCTCTATTATTTCTGTGGGCAGAAGCAGTTGCCACAACTTGTTACACCCATAACCGTTCCCTAATATGCCTTTGTCACGAAAAAAAACCATATGAGCTACTGCATGATAGAAAATCAGATCTTTCCTATCTTCATGTATTTTGTGCACTTTGTTATCCAACTAATGACAGTGAGGATTTGGGCAAACTGAAAGCTAAAGCTGATGTTGGTATTTTCATTGGATATGCTCCCGTAAAGAAGGCTTACCGGATTTACATCTGACGTACCAAACAAATTATGGAAACAATTCATGTGGACTTTGATGACCTGTCAGCAATGGCTTCTGAACAAAGTAGTTTAGGGCCCGCACTTCGTGAAATGAATCCTAGAACACTCAGTTCAGGACTCATGCCACAACCTCCTTCTTCAACACCTTTTGTCCCATCAATAAGAGATGACTGGGATACACTGCTTCAACCTTTGTTTGATGAATACTTCCATCCTTCACCATGTGTTGATCATCTAGTTCCTGAAGTTGCTGCTCTAGTTTTTGCTGTTTCAACCGCTTCACCTTCATCGACATCAGTTGATCAAGATGCGCCATCACCAAGTACTTCTCAAACTCCATAAGCATCCTCATCCCATGTTATTGCTCTCGGTGCTGAAGAAGCAGATCATGATATTGAAGTTGCGCACATGGATAATAATCCCCAATTTGGTATTCTAATTCCAGAACCAAGTTCTGAAGAATCCTCTTCTCAGGTGGTTATTCCAAATAATGTGCACTCAATCATTCAATCACCTGAACACATCAGTAAATGGACCAAAGATCATCTGATTCATAATGTAATTTGCGTTCCTTCTAGGCCCGTCTCCACTCGACATCAACTACAAAATGAAGACATGTGATTCCTTTTCAATTATAGTATATATATATTATATATATTAAAAGCAATTTAAGAAAATTGCTCTTGTGAAAGAGTAATAAGCCAATCACTAATAAAATATATTTCTAAAAAGTATTTATGAGAAAATTACCCTTAGGAAAGGATAAAGTTCAAATCGTTCCCGAGTCGTTTTCCTAACGAAGCATGAATTTGAAAATCTTGTTTTGGTTCGTGATCACGTGCTTGAATAATCGATATTTCGGATTTTGGATTCTAAAACTAATAATGCAAAGGAAAAGCACATAAAGGCATGCTAAAATATAAATAAAGGCAACTTAAAATTCTAACGACATTTTAAACAATTATAAACTAATTAAAAACTAAAATTTTACTAACTAATTTACTAAAGATGACAAATTAAAACTCTAAAAACTCAAAAATGCAAATTTCTAAACTAAATGTATTAAACTGATTTTTTAAAAACAGAAAATATTTTTTTGAATTTTTAAACTATTTAAAACTATTTTTAAAACTAAATAATACTAGAAATTAAACTAAAAATACTAAACTTAATCCTAAAAATTTAAGAAAATTTATAAAAATACTAGATGCTAAATCTGAGGTTTACAAAGAAAAACGGATGAAAAAGCTTCTACCAATATGTTGTGAAAAATCAAATAAGCTGAATAAGCTAAAACTAACTAACCTATAAGAATTAAATGATGCAAAGGATAAATGAAAAAGTCCCAAGGGCGCAATAGTTAAGGTCTTTGTGTTGTGTGGGGGAGGTCAAAGGTTCGAGTCCTGTGACCTACCTTTTTGTAAAAACAATTTTTTTATTTTTCTTTTTGGAAAAGCTATGGAATAAGCGAGAATAAGAAACTTTAATAAAGACTTAAGACTTAAGCTTATAAATAAGCTAGAAAAAACCAGTTAAAAGAGACAGTTTGGTTAGATAGACATGCATACTTTTGGCTAAAACTTTTAGGCTTTTTAGACTCAATAAGCAAATAAGAAACTAAATAAGCTGAAGACAGGCCCTAAACTAGACCCAATAAGCACTTAGGATTAGATTTAAACCAACATTGATAAGACAAAACATATGAAAGATGAAGGACTTAAAAGATAAAGGAGGAATTCTTCAAAAGATAGAAGATTACAGAAGATTTCCTAGAAGATAATTGTAAAAATTAGGAAGATTTAGTTGTTTCCTAATACTTATCCTTTGTAAACCTAATATCTCTAGTATATAAAGAGATATAAGGTCGTTTTTATTTTCTGTGTATCAAGGATGTAAACAACCAAAAGTTATGTGTGGTTGTTGTGTGTCTAGGCGTCAAGTCCTCTAAGTGGACGCCTAGAATTTATGTGTTTTAGCCTCAAGGATCTTTGATTCCTTGTTATAGTTTAGATAACGCGTTCTACCATTTGATCAAGATAGAATTAGGGCTTGTAGTAGTCATGTATCATAGAAGATAATGAAGAAACCTTGTTAGAATAACATTGATTTGTTCTTATTCCACTGCATGTTATTATCTTTGTTATTCATCCTAGATATAGATGTAAACAATCTGAGCATACAATGATTTTTTAATCTCCACAATTGGTATCAGAGCCATGGGGCTCTTGATCTAGGATCACAAGGTTTGTTTTGAAGTCGTGTTCTTGATGAAAAGGAAGTAACGAATCTCTGTTTGGTTTTTATTGTTAATTTTGGTTAAGTATCGTTTTTTGCGACCTTAAAGCGTCGTCTTTATACTTAAAAAAAAGGCGACTATGATTATTTTTGTTTGAAGTCGAGTTTGGTGAATATTAGGGTTTATTCACAAACCTTAAATCTGGTTCGGTTTTTACAGCAGTATGTGTTGTGGTCACAGCAGGATGTTCGTGACTGCAAGGTTAGCCAAAAGCATTTTGACATAATGATGAGGAAGCGATCTTGATACTACTGACTTTTGGAAGTTAATGGTGCTAGCTTAGTGATTACAAGTAGTATATGTTTATGATTCCAAGAAAAGGGTTATCAAGATGCAGCATATGGTCGATCTTTGAATATGCTTCCAGTGTCGAATAAAGAAATAGCAGGTTCGTATAAGGTTGTAACTGCTGCTATTGGACGTGGATAGGGTTTTATTGGGTACTTATTTTAAACTTTCCAATAGTATTAAAAGACTTGAACGCAGTTTGGAATATTGTTTTGGTTCTGGAAAGTTAATACTGCTGCTGGGGTTTCGGTCTACTGAGTTAATACTACTTGTTTTGTTAATACTGTCAGCTTTATATTTGTAATGCTGTCATTGGTTGGTTAATACTGCTCGAGTTATTGTTTATACTGCCCAGATATATCTCGTTAATACTGCTCATTGAAGCATTAATACTGCTAGCCTTATAGTTTGTACTGCTACATGAGAAGATGTTCAGTTAGTAATGTTTGTTCATTGTTTGTACTGCTAGCTTTAACAGTTATCGGATGACACACACAAGATGGATATCGGACAAAACAGAAACACAGGTTTGTTGGGTGTTTACTGTTTAGATTTTGGTTTTTGGTTTTAAAATTTCTATAACGTGTTTAAAAAGGCTCGCACTTATTGTTAAAAATATTACGAAGATGGTTATTTATCACCTATTTGAAGATGAAGTAGAATTATTTAGGTTTTTGTTTTATCATATCTCAAATGGCTTACAACGTTTAGAGATAACTTGTTCGTGCTTAGAAACGATGTGACAAAGACTTGACAAATCTAGCAAAGGTGTGTGATCTAACTTATGGTGCTCAATGCTTACATTTGCTATCACTTGGTATGTGTCTCATAGAAGATGAGGATAATTGTCAAGAGATTGTGGTCTACTTATATTTCACAGATTTATTTATAAGTTTGACGTCATGTAGATAGTACAAGATATAAGACACAAGTTTGGGTTGTTCTATTTCAGCATCAAATTAGTAATACTTAGTTTTCTTCATCAGTAATCATTACATAGAGCCTACATTCAAGAAATGGTTAACATATGGGTTTCAGGGGAAGCTTAATGTTAAAATGTTTAACCATTTATATGCTACATCAAGGTGAAGGTGTTTACTACTGCTAGTTATTATTACTACTTTGCTAAGTTTAAAGTTTTACTAAACTCTCAAGTTTCATTTATCTTAAGGCGCGTCATGGAGGGTAATTTGAGTTGATGGAAGGCTAGATTAGGAGTGTGATAGTGATTTGTGGTTATCGAAATCAAAGTTGCATACTTAGTCCCCTATTTGATTATGACAAACAAGAGAAGAAATTACAAAGAAGATGTGCAACTTACAGATCCTTGGTGGAATTGCATAGATCCTTATTCTTTCATATATATATATATATATATATATAATATATATATATATATATATATATAAGTATATATATATATATTATACTATATATATATTAGCTTCGAGGGAATTCGTGCTTATTTTTGGTTTTGTCATTATCAAGGGAAGATTGTTGGGAATTATATTTGAGTTGATAAGACAAAACAAAGAAAGATTAAGAATTAAAAGACAAAGTTGGAATTCATCAAAGAATGGACATTATAGAAGATTTCCTAGAAGATAATTGTAAAAATTAGGAAGATTTAGTTTTTTCCTAATACTTATCCTTTGTAAACCTAATATCTCTAGTATATAAAGAGATATAGGTCGTGTTATTTTCTGTGTGTCAAGATGTAAACACCAAAAAAAGTGTGTGTGTGTGTGTCTAGGCGTTAAGTCCTCTAAGTGGACGCCTAGAATTTGTGTGTTTTAGCCTCAAGGATCTTTGATTTCTTGTTATAGTTTAGATAACACGTTCTACCATTTGATCAAGGTAGAATTGGGGCTTGTAGTAGTCATGTATCATAGAAGATAATGATGAAACCTTGTTAGAATAACATTGATTTGTTCTTATTCCGCTGCATGTTATTATCTTTGTTATTCATCCTAGATATAGATCTAAACAATCTAAGCTTACAACGATTTTTTAATCTCCACAAATAAGACCAAATAAGCTAACAAAAGGAAAATAAGCTGAAATAGACCTAGTCCTAAACCTAATAAGCATAAATGATTAAAAATAAGCACATTTAATAAGCTGAAAAAGAACCAAAAGTCCTTGAGACACCAGACTCTAAGGACTCTTTAAAGGACATTAACCACTATTTTAAGCTAGGCTTTAGGACAAATAAGCACATAGAATAAGCTGAAACATGAAAACAGATAAAGACTTAATTGACTAAAATAAGCAAGATTCAAGCAAATAAGTTTAAAACTAAGCTAGAAATGCAGAATTCAAATGACAGTTACACTACTTTTTTTTGGCTTTTGATTTTAAAATGACCCTCTTGCAACTTAAAATTTAGACTCAAAAATAACTTTTACTAAATAAAAACTTAAAACAGATTAAAACCACACTACAATGACATAGGATTTTAACAAAATTAATTCCTAAGATTAAGCTAGGAATTCTCTCTAATGATCGCAACCTCAGGACCTTAAATACTAATAACTACTAAACTACTTTTGATTAAAAATACACTAAAGTTATATATCATAAAGCTTTTTGTACTCAAACAAAGGTTGCAAATGATGCATTAAGAAACCAAGTTTTGGACACAAAAACTACACCTCAAGCATACTTTTAATAAAACTAACTAAATAACAGTTAGGTATTTCATTTAAACTAGCAAACTTAAGAATTTTCTAAACTAACTTCAAAACTGAACAAAACTTAATTCTAGCTTATAAAGACTAATATTTAGACCTTGTTTGAGCTTATCAAGACTTATTTGAATACCAAAATCAGGTTACCCTCTCTTTGATTAAGTTTAAACTCTTATCCCAAACACCCCTTAAATCTAGAAAATTGCATTTTAATAAGCTACGTTTAAATAAAATTCTATACTCTATCATAATAAGCTACTATTCAACATATAAGCATAATTAAGCAAAGAATAAAAACACAAATAAGCCAGTTTAATAAGCTAAGACAGAAATTAAGCTAAAATAAGTAAAAGAGAAAGTACATTTGTCCTTTGCTCAAAACAAGGACTAAGATGCTCTTTAGAGCTTATCTACAAGCTCCAGCTTGTTAAAAACAAGCTGGTAAAGTCCCATAAGCCCATCCAAATCTGACTTATCATCTACTTAAGCTGTAAAATACTTTATAGGTGGAATTGTAATTGAATAGCTTATTCATTTTAGCTTATAAATATGCAAAACTGAATAAGAGCTAGCTTTAAAGGTAACTAAGGCTTATTGAGCTTATTAGTGTTATGGTCTGAACACATTTGAACAAGTTGTAAAAGAGTAAAACTTGGAATTAAATCACAATTTTAAAAGAAAACTTCACTTTTATTAATGATTAAACGATTACCAGCTTTAGAAAAGTAAATTAAAATAACTACAAGACAAAACTGAAAATAACTAAATTCCACTAAAAAGCTAGATTAAAAAATAGATAAAACAGCACTGTGCGATGCCCTCTCTTATTATAGTGAATGAGGGAGGCTTCTAGTTCCTTCAAGAGCGTCTTCCAGCATCTCATCCTAGCCCTTAATCTCAATCCATCCATTTGATCCCTTGATCATTTCTCTATTTCTCAACATCAAATGGGACGACGCTAAGATTGCCAAACGGTGGCCTGGGTATGATGTTAGGGGTGCCACGTTGGCCTTCTAGAAGGGAGATATGCGAGTGGGGAGGTGGAATTGATTTACCCTGTGCTTCATTGTTGTGTGTAAAAAAAAGGAAGACGATCTACAATAACTAAATGGCGGTGTTAAGGTTTTTGACTGATAAGGGAATTTGGATTTGGCTTGAATGGCATAGGGACTGTGTTTATTTAATACGTCGATTGGACTTATAAATTGGATTGGATATTTAGAATTGGAACTAGTAAATGTTAAGTAAAGTATAAAATCATTATGGGCTTACTTGGCAATTAAACTGGGTACGAGTTAGCCATAAAAGATTAATAACGCCTTCGGCTCCGAATTCACATCTGCTCTGCTTGTCTCGTGCTCGATTTTTGGTCCTTTTGGCTTCATTTTTGTGCCTTTAGTGAATAACCTTACTTGGCAAGGCACAATTCACATTACAAAACGAATACAATGTATTTTTATGTCGTTTTCAGTTTAATAAAGGTCTTTTAGCTGAAAAATTACGAATAAAATGATATGGGTTTAAGCACATATCAAAATCCCTCCATACTACTCTATTTGGTCCCCCAGTGTCTCTTCTACGCAATAATAAATACACGCTTAATAAACCAAAAATTTCAAAACGCCCCAAACTAATTACCTCAAAAGTAGCTAAGTGTTCAACCTAAGGGAATTTAAGAAATCAACTAGTTTTTGAAACGCTCTTTTTAACATATTTTAAAAAATACCATAATTCTTTTATATACATATATATTTTATTAGTTTTCAACAAGTGACAACATTTTCGAACTTTCATTATTTAAATTATTACTTTTAGGATCAACTTAACAAGAAACACTTATAAATAGTGTCCAAAAGGATAAATTCATCGTCCCTCGATTTTTCCCCTCCCCAAACCAAGCTTAAAAATAAAATCATTGCTAATATAATTAAGATGCAAACACACTCATATTGTAATTTGTGTAAGCCTAAACTAACTTTTCACTCCCGATGGATCAATATCTATAAATGTGTATGTGCTCATTTTGAATTTTGACCATCCAATCGACATTTTAAGAAAGTTGTAATCCTTCTAAGAATACAGTTTCCCCCTAAGAATTAGTGATTTTATAAGGCAATCATTCCATGAGCGACTTTCTCTCTGTCACATCCAGCCGATACCGGCTTATGTGACCAGGCTTATTTACACCTCCACAGAGAATAGTAATCGTGAACTACACGAACCTTCCGGTATCAAAACTCTTAGGCTTCCTGTTAACCTAACACATCATTTAGAAAACACAACTTAAATAGAAATAACTTAGTTCAAAAGCTATTTAAATTTTAGAAAAAATGAGATTTTCTCTATATTTATTCAAACATATAATATTACACTTAATAATAAAAATTATACCTTATAACTCCACCCTTTAACGAACTTCACATCGGGTATGCGAGCCGACAAGATCCATTTGTCATATTTCGGCTTCGTACCTTGCCTTAAATGAAGACTGTCCCATCGGTTTTTGCGAGCCGACCATGATCCATAATCCAGACAAGTATTATAATTATTATTTATACTTTATCATAATATATATATATGAATTATATATATATATAAAAATAAATTATGATTATATATATATAAAAATATAGTATAAATTAAACGACTGTCACTCGTATGCGAGCCGACCATGATCCAGTTGTCTTATTTCGGCTTCGGACCTTGCCTTATATGAAGACTGTCACATCGGTATGCGAGCCGACCATGACCATAATCTTTACAAGGTATTATAATTATTATTAACTTATCGAATATATAAGTATAATATTTATATATCTTACAATTTACATAACATTGTATAATATAAAACAATTTCTATTTAGAAAAATATAAGATAAATTTGAACTAAGACTAAAAAGTCTAAAAATGTTGATTTTAAAAGGACTTTTAAGGGTGATAAAACCACTAATTTGTCTAATTTCCGAAAAGAGCACGTAATATTAGTCCGGTTAGAAGCTTCGGAGAGGAAAAGCCACAAATTACACTTATGAGCTTTTAAGATATCCAACTAATCCTTGCTTAGCTTCCAACTTATATTCAACTCTATCATTTCTCGTTCTTCGCAATATTTTAAATCTTTAATAAAAAATGATCCCGAATGCTTAGTCTAATAAAAAACAAGATTTGCAATTTAAAGCTATTATGGAAACTTGCAAAATCTATGTTTTTATACAACGAGGAATTCGCGTTTTAAAGCTTCTAGTATAAATGACTAGCAAAAGTTTAAATTATATATAGGTTAAGGGCAACAAAGCGCAACAAGCACGCAGTCAACTCAAAATTTATTACTATTCTCAACCCAAAGCGTAAAGTCAAGACAAATGTGTACAAATACTTATTAATTTTTTGAAAATATTTTTATTTGGAAAAAAAAAAAAAAAATTCCTCATATTTTTTGTTAATCTTTGGTGGCAAAAACGGGGTTACGTGAAGATAAAACAAATACAAGTAAGATCAAATCGATAGATACCCCCCCCCCCCCATACTAGAACTAAACATTGTCCTCAATGTAGGATTGCCACCCCCATACTACATTCAATGAATAATTCTAATATAAAAGGGTCTCTACGTAAATCTAAAGTCGTTTATTAATTATGCTAATAGATAAACGTTAGTCAATAAGATTCTAGGATAACCATATCCCATATATATAGCATGCAAGGATAGAATTTCGAGTGAACGATGACAAAAAACCACAAGCACGAGAGTCCTACATAATCCGGGCAATTCCTGAAAATAAAAACAAGCCACGAAACACGAGAATAGGAAGGGGCGCCTCCCCACACTGTGCTATAAAAATACCACTAATCGTTACTATTACAAATTTATAATAGATATATATTACTACAAGGATAAGAAAAATTAAAACATAGGTTTCCACCCATGAAGCCTTTTATGTTTTAAATGAGTTCACTAGCTTGACTCTCCCACCGAATTGATTTAGTTCAAGGGTATAGAAATGTAGATACGTGACATCTAGGAGAAGTAGATATCCTCCATCAACTAGAGGAAGAAGAATGGAAAGAATCTCCATCGTGCTTTTAATAATTTATAATAATGAAAGCTTCCATAATCCCTAATGAGATAATCCCAAAGAATATCAAGAGGTAAATACTTTTGAAGTGAGTACCAGGGATTTAAAAATTTTGTCCTCATATCCGAGAAGGTGAAATGCGGAAAATATCTAAGAATCATCTCAGGGGAAACAATCAAAAGATAGAGGATCACTCTCAAATGAGATAGAAGAAAAAAATTTCAAATAGGAACTTATAAATCTCCTGAGATTGTACTCCTTTGAATTAATGAATTATTCCAGGATCGAAAAACAGATGTCCTTCATTTCTTGAGGAAATGAAACTGAAGAACGATCTCATGAAATTCCTTAGAAAGATAGGATCCACAATCGATAAAAAAAAAAGGAGAGGAGAATTATTAAGCTCAATACTTGTAAAATCCTTAGTTGATAAATCAATTAAATCTTTCTCCAAAACACTAGTAAACTCTCATGGATCGGCCTCCAGATCAAAGTAAAAGCGGTCATACTCCGGTGGAGATAAGATGTGTGCGAGTTCATTGGTGAACTCCTCATGATGAAAACATCTAACCGGCAAGAGAAACTTATCAATCTAAAAGATCAAAGATAAACGAATCATATACCAGGAAGTGAAAAATTAGAACTGAGTATTGTACTCGCCAATACTCTCTCTTCAATAAGATCATCATCAAAAATAGAAGCATCAAAATCCGAAAGAAGAATAATAAGAAAGAATATGTGGAACTACCACTACATCTTCTCAACAATATCAAAACAAAATGTTTCATAATCAGGTAAAGACTCATTAAAATGAGAATGAAGGGTGTCGGTCTCCTCTACGAAGATCAACTGATTATCATTAGGGAATAGGAGATTGGGAGGAAGCTCGACCACAACAATCATAGAGAATGAGTATGGATTTTCCTACTCATGGATGATTTGATTTCTTTAATTTTAACACTTCGAGGAAATGATCCTCGCATGTGATGTCAATGAAATTAATCATATTAATTGACTCATTGCCATGCTTATTAGGAATAGTTTTGAAGTGGCTAACACACAACGAAAGATTAATTGTTCATCACCATCTCTTAAAATAAGCTCTTCTCCGTGTACATCGATTAATGCTCGTGTCGTCACTCAATAAAGGCTTTCGAGAATTAGGTAACCCGAGGATTCAACACAAAATAACTACAAACGAAGTCGGCCAAAAAATGAAACTTTCCTACTTTCACAATGACATCTTCAGCAACACCAACCGGATAAGCAACCGATCGGTTTGCGAGCCCAAGAGTCATGCGAGTCGGTGTAAGTTCCCGAGCGAATCTTCTTCCAAACGGAAAGAGGCATTAAGTTGATGATAGCGCCAAGATCGACCAAAGGCTAAGCCACTCAACTATGCCTCCGGATAATCACACGAATGGAATGACGAAACTTAGTTCACGGGTCTTCCAATTATTTTGGCCCGCGCAAGACTTTTTTCTATAAGCAACGCAACAATCACCGCCGAACAAATCACTTTAAATGGAGTACACCACACACACACAATAGATTCTCCAATATTACTAAGGCGCGAGACACTTCTAACATAAGACGTCGAACTTAGGCCATCATGAAGAAGAGCTTGCCGGCAAATCTAAGTCGAAATGTAATCAAGAAAGCATTTAAAGGAACCATTCAAACATTTGATTATTAGCCTTCTTCATCAGAGCTGCTTCGGTCATTAAGAGTCTTGAAGGCATAAGGTATCGACAGTTTTAGATTAGGAGCTTCGGACAACATTGGGTTTCGGTAATCGAACTAGGACAACCGAGCGTTGCACGTGTGTGTACTAAAATCCTAAATTCTAGTAGTTTGCACCTTGTCCTTTTTTAGCCATCCGGTTCAGCTTCTAATCTGATTCTTCGGAGAGGAGAAGAAAGTTAGAATAGTTAGGTCCATCATAAGAAACACCACTCTCGGGTGGTAATAGTCTTTCACTTTACCGATCTCGTGGTTTTAGACACATGGTATTACGGAAGTTATACTCCGAACCACAGGGACATTCATTTAGAAGAAAAAAACTGATCACGTCATGTTTCTTTAATATCATTCTTTAAACTCATCAAACTGCATTCCTCTCTAGCTGGATCTTTCATTCATAAAATTCTGCATCTCTCATATTGTTTTATTTAATTTTGCATGCTCTCATATAACATCACTTAGTCTTCCTGAAGTATTCGCAGAAATCATTCGCAAGGCAACTTTGCGAGCTGATTATTCGGCCCTTGAATAATTGCTTGTTTCCTTGAATGAATTCTCCGCACCCTCCTTGTATGATTGAATCCCTTTGATTAGGTCACAAAATGCTTGATATTTCCTGATTTTGATTGTACCGATTCTAGTTGTAGTTTTGACTGTTTTGCACATGTTCGGAAAAAAGGAGGAAAACCCGGCTGCGTTCCCCACTTTGCGAGTGCTAGCATGATAACTTCGGGCGTCTCCTTCTGCGACGGATTGGTATTGGTTACCTCACTTGATTGTAGGTCCCTACTGCTGTACAAAGGACCCCCCCCCAAATCCCACAGTGTCTGCCAACCAAAAAGGTGGCAAGACAACTCATAAGTAGGGATTGAGCTGTCCTACCACAAGACTCATCACAATCTCTTTCAATTGCTGTCTCACGATAGCTTTGGTTTAGTAGCCGTGTTACATCATGTACTAATTCCTTAACGATCTCAGGTTGAAGCGTAACATCCAGAGAAGGAGATTTACGAGATGAAGTAGTCATTACTCATATAAGAAAAAATCACGTTTGTATATTGAACGAACGAACTTTCGACTGTACTCTCATATAGTCAACACATCTCTACGCACGTACGGTTCAAAGATTACCATCGACACGGTATGCATTTAGAGAACTCTTCTGACATCGGATGTGATCAAACACATTGTAAAACGTGTCGATTGATCGCTATCTGAAAACACCAAGATGTGGGCCATATTACGAAGGAGATCTTTAAAACGATCCCATGCCACACTAAATGTTTCATCAAACTTCTGCTGAAAATTCGTGATGTCATTTTTGAGATTCGTAGTCTTCGACAGAGGAAAGAAATAATTCACAAACTTAGAAATCGACGCGTCTTTCCCCATGTTATGAGATAGAACGAGGGGACTTTCTTTTCCAAGCCAAATCCGGCATTCCCCCCAAGAGAACATGAGAACAACACCAACTTCGATAGCTTCAATCGTGGAACATTCTTATACTTAAGCATCAGAAGTGATCCTTCTTAAACCAATGACTATGAGACTGGGGATAGTCCTTTCGAAACCCATGAAATATGACTTCGAAGTTACATCAAGCGAAAGTAACTTCATCTTTTAACTCAAAATTCTCGGCAAGTATTAGGGGAATAACAATAGCATCTCCGTAACCCTCGGTGGGTGCTTGAAGTAACTCCGACATAGTACGCGTATCCACCATAGTAACAACGGGAGTCTCTACAATAGTTTGAAGCTCGGGTTTGACTATTTGCTTAGAACGTCTACGATTACGACGCATTCGTATCGGACAGACACTTCACCAATAAATTCGATGAATAGCAGGTGTTTCATGCACTAAAAAATAAAATAAGTAAACACCCTATTATTCTCTTAAACGATAGTCAAAAGGCACGGTCATCATCTCTAAGAAAAACGCACAAAGATGCGAGGTAGCGGGTAAGCGCGAAGTCGGTTTTAAAAACTTACAGAACAACGAGCGAACAAAAGAAGTACGATCGGATCCTGGTAAGCGACGAAGCGTTTTAAAAACCTTCTCCTTTTCGCGGTCGACAGTTTCGTAGATCAACCCTCCTATACCTCTCTTATAGTTTGTTAAATCAAAGATGAGCCGATTTACAAATTGACAAAATGGTTTCTTTTGTTGCCTCTATTTTTTTTCTGCGGTATTTTAAATACTTTAGGAAAGATCGGCGTATGTGTGTTTTTTTTTTCTCTATTTTTTATATTTTATAATAAACAAAAACAAACCTAAAAATAAATCGAGAAAAATAAAATATCTTTCTTTGTATAATTATAATTTATATAAAAACAATGAAAAATATATTCACACAAAAACGCACAAACTTCACGTGGAAGAAGCTTCACTGCCTAATCTTCAAAACCTCAACGCGATATTCGTAAACACACTTCCTCGACAGCGCGCCAAAAAACTTAGTTCGTGGTGATTTATTCTAGCATAGTATATATAATATATAATATATATTATAGACATTATAATATATATACATATACAATATATAATATATAAATATATATATATTATATAATATATATATATATAAATAATATAATATATATATAATAAATAATATACTAAATTATAAATAAAATATACAATCAGACTAAATCACACCGAATTAAGTTTTGGCGCCGCTGTCGAGGACATGTGTGTTCTACGAATATCGCGTTGAGGTACTTGAAGATTAGTGCATTGACAAGACTCCTCCCCCTTGAAGTCTATCGTTTCTATGTGATATATTTACTCATTTTCTCTTACTATAAAATTATAAAATACAAAAATAAATATTATTTTTCTCGATTTATTTTAGATTGTATTTTCATATTATAAAAATGATAAAAAGTAAAAAAAAAACACAAATACCTTTCCTAAAGTATTTCTAAATACCAAAAAAAAATAACAAAAACAACAACAAAACCATTTTGTCAATCTGGTATAAATCGGCACATCTATTAGATTAACAAACTATAAGAGTGGTATAAGGAGGTTGATCCTACAACTTCGACCGAAGAGAAGGAGGTTTTAAACAACGCTGATCGCGCTAGTACCCGCACCTCCGCTTCTTTGTCGTTTTCTAAGAGCTTACCGTGCACTTTTGACTATCGTTTTAAAAAAATTGTTTACTATTTTATTTTTTTAGTCCAAGCACACCTGCTCTCTCATCGAAATTAATTGTATGAATCTTTCACGATCATCCGAAGCGACGTAACGTAGACTGCTCTAAGCATTAGTCAAACTTCCGAGCATTCAAACTATTGTAGAAGACTCCCGTTGTTTAACTATGGAGGATACCGTACTATGTCCGAGTTACATCAGCACCCACCGAGGGTTTACGAGATCTATGTATTCCATAAAATTTTGCCGAGAATTTTGAGTTAAAAGTTGAGTTACTTTCGCTAGTAACTTCGAGTCAATTTCATGGTTTCGAAAGGGACTATCCCCATTCTCATATTCATTGGTTTAACAAGATCACTTCTATGCTTAAGTATAAGAATGTTCCACATGAAGCTATCAAGTTGATGCTTTTCTCATTTTCTCTTGAGGGGGCAGCCCGGATTTGGCTTGGAAAAGAACCCCCTCGTTCTATCCATACATGGAAAGATCTCGTTTCTAAGTTTGTGAATTATTTCTTTCCTCCGTCGAAGACTACGAATCTCAAAAATGACATCACGAATTTCCAGCAGAGATTTGATGAAACGTTTAGTGAGGCATGGGACGTTTTAAAGATCTCCTTCGTAAATGCCCACATCACGGTTTTTCAGAATTGCATCAAATCGACACGTTTTACAATGTGTTGACACAATCCGATCAAGATTCTCTAAATGCATCCGCCGGTGGTAATCTTTTGAACCGTACTCCTCGAGATGTGTTGACTACTATTGAGAGTAAGTCGAAAGTTCGTTCTTCAATAAACAAACCGAGATGTTTTTTCAAAAGTGTAGTACTGCTACTTCTTCCTCCATCACCTTCTCTGGATGTAACCGCTCTCACCAGATCGTTAAGGACTTAGTACTTATGAACAAGCTACTAAACAAGCATCGTGAAAGCCATCGAAGATACTTGTGTGACTATGGTGGACCGCAATCCCTACTATGATTGCTTGCCACCGGTGGCAACACTTTGATGCTTGTACGCCGAAGGGACCTACATATCAAGAGTAGAAAAAAAATAGTAACCAATACCATCCTCAAGGAGACCCGAATTATCATGCTAGCAACCAAAGGACAACCGGTTTTTTCCTCTTCGAATTGCAGAACAGACAAAACTACAACTAGAATCGTACAATCAAAATCAATGAAAATATCAAGCAGTGCACAATCAAGATTCAATCAACAAATATGTCAGAACTTCAATCAAGGAAGCCAACAATTAACAGCTGCCGAATAATCAAGCTCAAGTTGGACCTTCGAATGATTTCTCGAACTACATGAAGACTAATGATGTTAATATGAGAGCCATGCAAAATCAAATAAACAATATGAAGGCAGAATTTAAGAATGAAGTCCAGACTACGATGAGGAATCAGAGCAATGAGTTAAAGAATGATATAAAGAACATGATAATGATCAGTTTTTTTCAAATGAATAGTCCCTCAGGTTCGGGATCACTTCCCAGTAATACCATTGCTAACCCGAGAGGTAACGTGAAAGCTATTACCACCCGAAGTGGTGTTTCTTATGATGGACCTACGATTCTAACTACTTCTTCTCCTCTTCCGAAGAAAGTAGAACGTGAACCGGAGGTAAAAAAGGACAAGGTGCAAACTACAAATTTAGGAAGTACCACACACGTCCAACCTCCGGTTGTCCAAGTTCCGATTCCGAAACCCAATGTTGTTCCGAAGCCTAATCCTAAACTGTCGATACCTTATCCTTCAAGACTTAATGACCAAAAGCTCCGTGAAAAGGCTAATAATCAAATGTTGAAGTTCCTTTAAATCTTTCTTAGATTACATTTCGACCTTAGATTTGCGGATGCTCTTCTTCATAATGCTAAGTTCGCGTCATGTTAAGAGTCTCCTAGTAATAAGTAAAACTATTTGAATTGAAAATACCTCCATTAAATGAGATATAACGTGCCGGTGGCTTCTTAAAAAGTTGCCCAAAAATTGGAGACCCCGACAAGTTTCTCATTCCATGTGATTTTCCGGAGCTAGTTGAGTGCTTAGCCTTGGTCGATCTTGGCGCTAGCATCAACTTAATGCCTCTTTCCGTTTGGAAGAAGCTTTCGCTCCCGGAACTTACACCGACTCGCATGACTCTTGGGCTCGCAAACCGATCGGTTGCTTATCCGGTTGGTGTTGCTGAAGATGTCATTGTGAAAGTAGGAAAGTTTCATTTTTTGGCCGACTTTGTTGTAGTTGATTATGATGTTGATCCTCGGGTTCCCCTCATTCTCGAAAGGCCTTTCTTGAGTACGGCACGAGCGTTAATCGATGTACACGGAGAAGAGCTTATTAAAAGAGATGGTGATGAACAATTAATCTTTCATGCTGATAGCACTTCAAAACATCCTAATAAGCATGGCAATGAGTCAATTAATATGATTAATTTCATTGACATCACATGCGAGGATCGTTTTCCTGAAGTGTTAAAATTAAAGAAATCAAATCATCCCTCGAGTGGAAATCCTACTCATTCTTCTGATTTTGTGGTCGAGTTTCCCTCCCCATCTCCTATTCCCTACGAGAATAGTGACTCTCTCGTAGAGGAGACCGACACCCTTCATTCTCATTTTAATGAGTCTTTACCTGATTATGAAACATTTTGTTTTGATATTGAAGAGAAGAGTAGTGGTAGTACCACTATTCATTCTGATTATTCTCTTTCGGATTATGATGCATTCTATTTTGATGACGATCATATTGAAGAGAAGAGTAGTGGCAGTACCACTACTCATTCTGATTTTTCTCTTCCTGAATATGATTCGTTTATCTTTGATCTTTCGATTGATCTGTTTCCTCCTGCCGATAGGAGTGTTTCTCATCATGAGGAGTTCGCCGATGAACTTGCTCACATCTTATCTCCACCGGAGTATGACCGCTTTTACTTTGATCTGGAGGCCGATCCAGGAGAGTTTACTAGTGTTTTGGAGAAAGATTTAATTGATTTATCAACTAAGGATTTTACAAGTATTGAGCTTAATAATTCTCCTCTCCTTTTATACGATTGTGACTCCTCTCTTTCTAAGGAATTTTCCGAGATCGATCTTCAAGTCTCATTTCCCTCAGGAAATGAAGACATCGTTTTCGATCCCGGAATAATCATTATCAAAGGAGTCCAATCTCAGAGATTTAAAGTTCCATTGAAATTTTTTTCTACTATCTCATTCGAGAGTGATCCTCTCTTCTTGATTGATTCCCCTGAGATTGATACTTTGACTTCATTTCCTTCCGGAAATGAGGACAAAATTTTCAATCCCGGGATACTCACTTCAAAAGTATTTCCCTCTCGACATTCTCTGGGATTATCTCATCGGGATTCTGAAGCTTTCAAAATTAATAAAAATTTTAAAAGCCCGATGGAGATTTTTCCCTTCTTCCTCCTCTATTATGGAGGGGATATCTCTTCTCTAGATGTCCCGTATCTCCATTTCTATCCCCCATGAACAAATCAATTCGGGGGAGAGTCAAGCTAGTGACTCATTAAAACAAGCGCTTCGTGGGTGGCAACCCATGCTTATCCTAGTAGTAATAATATTATATTAACTTAGTAATAATATCGAATAAGTGTGTGATTTTATAGCCCAGGTGTGGGGAGGCGCCCCTTCCTTTCTCGTGTTTCGTGGCTTGTGTTTTATTTTCAGGATTGCCCGATAATAAGACTCCGTGCTTGTGGTTTATTTCATACGATCACTCGACCTTCAATCGTAGCAACTTATAATGGTAATCCTATATCCAAGATCTTATATGACTAACGTATTAATCTATTGTCATAATTAAAAAACGACATTGTAGATTTCCGTAGAGACCATTTTATATTAGGATTATTCATCTGAATGTAGTAAGGGGGTTGGCAATCCTACATTTAGGACAATGTGTAGTTTCTATATGGGGGGGGGGGTATCTATCGATTGTATCTTACTGTATTTGTTTTATCTTCACGTAACCCCGTTTTGCCACCAAAGATACAAAAAATATGAGATTTTATTCCAAAATTAAAAATTTTCAAAAATAAAATAAGTGTTTTGACACAAATGTTTGACTTTCCGTTGGTGAGAATAAGAATAAATTTTGACTTGATCGAGCATGTTGCGCTCTAGCTTGCCCCTTAACCTATATAAATTTAAACTTTTGCTAGTCATTTATACAAGAAGCTTTAAAACGCGAATTCTAGCTTGAAAAAACCAAGAATTTGCAAATTTCCATAATAGACTTTAAATATGCAAATCTTGATTTTATTAGACTAAGCATTCGCGGATCTTTTTATTAAAGATTTTAAATTTGCGAAGAACGAGAAATGATAGAGTTGAATATAAGTTGGATGCTAAGCAAGGATTAGTTGGATATCTTAAAAGCTCATAAGTGTAATTTGTGGCTTTCTCTTCTGAAGCTTCTAACCGACTAATATTACTGCTCTTTTCGAGAAATTAACCAATTGAGTGTTTTATCACCCTTGAATATTCTTTAAAAACAACGATTTAGACATGTTTAGTCCTTAGTTCAAATTTCTACTTTTTTTATAAAAAGAAATTGATTTCTATATACCATGTTTAAATGTAAGATTGTAAGAATAAAAAAATGAAATATAAATATATATACATAAGTATATAAATAATTAAATTATAATAACTTGTCAGATTACTGGATCATGGTCGACTCGCATACCGATGTGACAGTCTTCATATAAGGCAAGGTCCGAAGCCGAAATAGACAATTGATCATGACGGCTCGCATACCGATGTGACGTTCGTATAATCGGGAGGAAAAGTAAGTACACAATTAATATTTATGAGTAGTGTTAGTGTCATGACTTGTAATTGACAATGATCTTGTTTTTAAGCTTAGCATGGGAAAAGCAAAAAATCAGGGATGATGAAGTTATCTTTTAAGACACTTAATTGTGCTTTTTATTCTATGATCCTTAAAGTTACCAATGAGGTAATGAAAACAATACATTATGTCAACACAAATAAGTTGTAGTTAGGTAGTTAATTATCAAAAATGGGAAATCGGGTGTTTTATAACTTGTGATCTCTTATCTCTCTCAACAAAAATCTTTGCTACTTTTCAAAGGTTTAGTTTGGGGAAGTTTCGAGGTATTTGGTTATAAGGCATATGATATTGCGTGAGGACACGCAATCGTTTAGTTTGGGGAATTTTGATAAGTGTAAAATACACATATCCATTTATGCCTAAAATAACCCAATTAAACCCAAAACAGACCAAAAATGGCAACAATATGCTTGTATTTGAGTTTTGTGTGTGCAGGTACGGATATATCAAAAATCACATGAAAACAGTCAAAAACGGGCAAGCACGGACACGAGAATCAGAAGAGTACAAAAGAAGCCAAAGATTCAAAGCCGAAGCCAGAAAAGTCAAGCCTCAGTCAAATCCAGTCAAAATGGTCAAACAGTGGTCAACAAAAGTCAACAAATAAAAGACAAAACCCAAAAATATTCCATTTTTACCCTCCAAGTTTCATAAAAGTCCAAAAATGGCCCCTCACCTCTTAATGGGCCTGAAAAACCCTAAAATTCTATACCCGGATCCAAGCCCATAACCATAAGCCCAAAACCTAGTCCACTTTCCTTTTTTATATACCACAAGGACCGATTTTGCAATTCCTGAAACTCATTTTATAACTAGAAAGGGAGAAAAGGAAGAGAGGGACTAGAAGTGTCATAATCCTAAAGTGTAACTGAATTTAATTCATTCAGTTAAAAAAGGGCGCCATTTCTAAGTTACTGTTCACCTTCGTCCCCAGCTTTCACCTATGGTCAAATCAAGGGGCAAGTTAAAATTGAAGGGTACGGAGGTCTATTCAAAGGCTCCTAAGCAAGATGGAAGGGTTATTTCAGTCAAATCATTGCTCACTTAAGCTCTCACTCAAGCTCAGGCCACGTCAGCTATGGAGAAAGCACACAAGGATGTGGGTTTTGCTCTCAAATCACTCACATAAGTAGCACAAGCTGTCACAATCAAAGAATGACAGCTTGGCAATCCTCTAGTGTCCACAAATGATCTAACGGCCAAAACTAGTGATCCAATCATTGAAGGAATTGAAGGGCTATGATTTAAAGGAGTGTAGAGTAAGGCAAGGGGCTAGAAGGATCCATGGCTGGCTATAAAAAGGCCCTCATTCCTCACACACACACGTAGAATTTTAGTAGCTTATTGTAGTTTTTATTGCTTATTGTAATTTTCTATTTTTAAAAGCTTTTCTAGTGTAATTTCCCTTCATTATTGTAATCAACAGCTTCTCTTAATATAAATCAAGTTTGTTTTAATCTTGTCTTTAAATCTTTGATGATCTAAATGTCTTAAAATAGTCAATAAGCTCTCATAAGCTCAATTCAGCTCTCAAGAGTCTATAAGCTCTTGATTTGAGCTTAATAAGCCTTAATCATACTTAATTTTTTTAAATCAGCTTTAAAACTTATTTACCTATGAACTATGGATTTATGGAAGGGGATCTAGTAATGGATGAGATCCCATGGACTTATACCCTAGCTTATTAATAAGCTAGGGAGCTTGTTGCTGCCATATTTGGTTCCTCTTGTTTAGCTAGAGGATTTGTAAGTTTCTCTTTAATTTCTTTAAGTTTTTCCTTTCAATAAATTGTCTATTTACTTTCTATGCTTAAACCTGCTTATTTGCTTATAATGGTTGCTTATTTGTTCTCCAATATCTTTAATTTTGCTTATTAGATTAGTTAGATTATCTGTTTTTGACTAAGTAGTTAAAAATCTTAAGTTTTCATTTCTGTCATAAAAATTCATAAAATCCAAAAATATAGTAGCATTGGTTGTAGATTTTAGATCTTAGCTTAATCAGTAGTTAAATCATGTTAAATAAGATAGTTATAAGCTAAATATAATCTGGTACTTTAGTTTTAATCATTAAATTTCATTTAAAAGCTTTTTGTCAAATCTGTCAAAGTTTGAAAGGGGTGTTTGGCATAAGCTATTTTGACCATTAAAAGTCAATAAAATTTGTGCAAAACACTTGAGTCAGCTGAGTTTTTACAAATTAACAAGTTTTAAATAGTTTTTATAGGTTAAATTTTGAAAATGAAAAAGTTATGGCTTATTTTAAAAGGTTCAGCACCAGGACACTTTAAATCTTAAACTAGGATTGCTTATTTTTGAGTTAGGTCCTCTAGGCTTTTGTTTGTGCTTGTTTTGTGTTTATCCACACTCAAAGAGAGTGTTTAGTGCAGCACCAAACCTCAAAGGGAGCCTGCACTATTGGTCTTTGTTTGTGCCAATTGCACCAGCAGTACTAACATCAGTTAGTACTGCTGATCTTTAAGCTTCATTTTAGGCTAGATAAAATAGGAATTAGAAGCTTAGATTTAGGATTGTTTTAGTTTTCATATAGCTTAGGATTAGTCACTGCTTATTTTCCATTTCCAACTTCATTTGCTAGCTTAATTTTTGCTTAAAAAATAGCTTAAACAGTCAAAAATACAAAAACAGTAGGTAATTAAGTAGTTTCTTAAATTGTTAATTTTAGCCTAAGGTATGTGTTCTTATAGCTTAAATAGATAGTTTATTAGTAGTTGCATAAGTCCTCAGAAGCTCTTAGTCCAGTATTGCTTATTGAGCTTTTAAGCTTAATTAGTTTTTGTACTATTTGGCTTAATCTCTGAGTTTGCTTGTTTCATGATCATTTTCAGTAGCTTAAAAGAGTTCCTAGCTCTATTTTCTTTTCTGAATCAGCTTAAGCAAGTTATAAGCTAATTAGAACATCTTTCCTTTTTCATTTTGAGCTTATTTTGAGTTTTTTATAGCTTAATTAGTTAAAACTTTGAGAAAACCACTTGTTTCTGTAATCACTTATTGATAAGCTCTTATAGAGCTATTAGTGGTGATTCAGCCCTACGTGTTTTTTGTTAAAATTGTTTCATACTCAGCTTATTTATAACTTTGCTTCTTTAAGTTTTTGCTGAAAAGCACTTTTTGGTTTCATCTTATTTTTAAGCCTAAAATGGACTTATTTTGAAATCGGGCTAGACTTTCAGGGTAGGTTTTGTAACTTTTCAACTTCAAGTTTTTTTGTTAGTCCTTTCGTTAGTTAGTTAAGTTTCTCAGTTAGTCCTTTAGGTCTTTGCACCATTAGTCCTTAGTAAATTATTTTAATCAAGTTTATTAGTTTAAATTAATAATTAGAGTTAGGTTTTAATTAGTTTAATTATACTTTTATAAAAAGATAAAAATTAGGGCTTTTATTTTTAGAAAATTTGTGCACATTTTCTTTATTTAGTATAATTTTTATGAAAATTATTAGGACTTTAATAATTTTTTTTTATAGTTTTTAAGTAGTTCAAATTCTAGAAAAATCATAACTTTTAATCTAAAAAGCCAAAAATAGTTTTTCTTTTTCCTGAAATTTTCTTTTATCTTATCTTAGGTTTAGAAATTTAGTTTGTATTTTTAGGGTTTAATTTTAGTTTATTTACTTATTAGTCGCGTTTTATTATTTTACCGTATTTGTTTAATTGTTTAAATTGCTTTTATTTAGTAGATATAGATTATCAAAAATATCTTTGCTTTATTCAAATCAGAATCCAAGCTTAAACAAGGTTTCAATTTCACTAGTCGTTGGGGAAACGACCCGGGTGATCATATTTGCCCGGTTTAATATACGTATTTTATATTATATTATATATATTTTTAAGAGTGAATTTTATCAAGGGTAACTTGGTAATTTTCTTAATTACTCTTTTAAAGTATTATATTTTATATATATTTTACGTGTGTTAAAACTTGCTATCAGGCGTCTACTTAGAGGACTTGACGCCTAGACACTCACACACACACTTTTCTGGTGTTTACATCTTGACACCCATAAAATAACACGACCTATATCTCTTTATATACTAGAGATATTAGGTTTACAAAGGATAAGTATTAGGAAACAACTAAATCTTCCTAATTTTTATAATTATCTTCTTGGAAATCTTCTGTAATCTTCTATCATTTGAAGAATTCCTCCTTTGTCATTTAAGTCCTTCATCTTTCATATGTTTTGTCTTTTCAACTCAAATATAATTCCCAACAATCTTCCCCTAGTTGATAATGACAAAACCATATAAGCATAAACTTCCCCTGAAGCATAACTAGCAGCAGTAAAAACATTCACCTTGATGTAGCATATAAATGGTTAAACATTTTAACATTAAGCTTCCCATGAAACCCATATGTTAACCATTTATTGAATGTAGGCTCTATGTAATGATTACTGATGAAGAAAACTAAGTATTACCAATTTGATGATGAAGTAGAACAACCCAAACTTATGTATTATATCTTGTACTATCCACGTGACGTCAAACTTATAAATAAATCTATGAAATATAAGTAGACCGCAATCTCTTGACAAT
>BQNB010009214.1:0-87424 GCA_026074375.1 Tanacetum coccineum
GTTAACAGCAGTAGCCGAAGGTACTGGTGCATCGACTCTAGTTACTCTAAAGTATTCATCGAACATAGGTTGAAATAATAACTCTAGATCTTTATCCGTCGGTAGAACATAATTGATTGCATGGACCTGATTAGGTATGAGCCCTGAACTGAATTGTCCAGGCGTCATTGACATAGGCTCGGGTCCTGAACTGATGTGTACATGAGCCATTGTCTGATGTAGCTCATCGAATGTGACATGAATTGTTTCCATTATTCGACATAACACTAAACACATCTAAGCTTAAAATTCTGAGATTTGATTTTCAAACCAAAAACCCAAAAAGTAACTAAGGAACACGATTTAATCAAGATTAGAACGCACACAAGCTCACGAAATCACCACATAGCTCTGATACCAATTGTATGATATCAACTTTCACAGCCCGGTTGATGATTCTTGGATTTGGCTAGTTTCTAGAGAGAGAAACACATGGAGAGATATTTTCTAGAGAGAGAGTGTATGTGTTAAAGTGTAAAATGAATAATAACTAGCTCACCTCTTCCAAAGTTGGAAGAGGCTTTTATAGTTCTTACAATATACCGCGTATTAGTACCTGGCTTAATACCGAAAGTCATACGATTAACTATTAAACTATGAGCTATAATAAACAGTAAAATACACGGGTGGCCGAGTCTTTTTCTAATATCTAACAGCAAAGATTATGCAGATCCTTGCCATAATTAAATAAAATATGTTAGATCTAGATCTTGATAACTATTAATGGTTAATATAGTTTAAAAAAGAATTAAAATTAAATTGTTAATTTAGTAGATTAATTTCCTTTTTGATTATGCTTATGATTGCTATGGAAAGTAAATCACACTATATATATATATATGTATTTGCTAGTGTATAAGTAAATCACACTTATTATGTATATATAAGAAGATCTGTATGTTTTATTTATAGTATATAAAATATTTTATTTTTTAGAAATAGATCTTTTATAATATTTGTCCTGATTGTTTCCCCCCCCCCCTCCTCCCGCAGCTCGCATCTTGTGCCTTCAGGCCATTAAGACCTACTCGTGTGTCATGTGTGTGATGAATGGGTAAGATCTTAGGCACAGTGCCATAATAACACTTAGTGAGGTGAGTATTTTGGTTTCTGCAAGATATGGAGAATGACTCGGAAAGTAAGTACACTCTAGCGATCTATGTTGACTACACTTGTATTTATAACTTTGTTATTGAGATTGTTTTAAATGAATCTGAAGTACTCATTTAAGTGTATTTGTACTTTCTATATGTGCGAATAAGTAATGTAGCTTGTATATACTCGACTGATGTACAACGACTCATAGAGTATAGTTATTGGACGCAAGTCGGACGGACTTATGCTCAAGTGAAGAGTGTTATTTTAAAACTAGTCTGTGGATTCAGACATTAACATCGTCCTACAATAATAAGGCTTAGTTTCATCATGTGTACTCTTAGAGAATAATTCGCTGCGTGTTCGCCCCCCCTCCCGCCACATTTGACTCTGTTGATGTCTGAAACCGTGCTAATTTAATGATGCTTTAGACATAGTGACGAACTTCGGATTTCGTTGTACGGTTTAACTTAGAAAACTATCGGCATATATGATAATACTATGGGGACAATGATGCACTATCGGGTGTAGAGCAATCAGCTTATCTTAGAACAAACTATAATAGATGAGTTATCTAAGGAGGATGGGTTGTGGTGTGTTGTGTCACTGTGAGAAAACCTTCCCGAAAAATCCCCCGTCCCCCCCGCCCGGGTTGACTCCCACCCCCCCCCCCCCCCCCCCCCGCGGAGGGTGGGGCCGCGGTTTATATTCGTGTATGTCCCGAAGAGTGTGTGCAATTTACATTGTTTCCTAGAGTGAGTATGTCTCACATGATTGTGCAGAACCTACCCTTCAGCCGATTGACGTGTGATTTCTCACAGCTTTCTTTGCGCGTGTGGGCCAGAGTTAAGTTTCATCGTGGTAGGTCAGACCGTGGGTGAAGAGAAATGTATTGTGTGTGGCGACGTGGGTCTGTGCCTATGGGGTTGACAGGGAACGGTGGTTAGAAATGTCTTTATGGTTGTCTCGATGGTCATGGACCGTTATCGTATAGCTAACCAATATTTTACTACGAGACATAAGTACTATAGATACTAAAAAGTTTTTAATGCTCACAGACAAAGTGCTACAAATGTTTATATGCATTTATCATATTCATGCTTATTTGTAACTCACGCGGCTTTCCTCAATCACATTATATGCTAGTAGAGTACCTTGCTGTTATAATATATATTGTTATGTTCTCAATGCCTACCCAACTGAAACTGGCACTACGTTGAATTTTGGTATATGGTTTTCCTTCTCTCCCCACACCCGCCTCTAGTTTACCTCCAGTGTGTTTTAGTTGTCTCTAACCCATGGCCAATTCACAGTTCTAGCTCTACGCTTCTAGTAGCCTCTCAATATTATCTAGTCACTCGACTGTTCTTCTGCATGTGATGTGTTACTTGTTAAAATCTGTGATTACTGGTCACAGCAAACTCAGTAACTTGAGATTATATAGAATTGAAGAACGTAAACATGCTGACAACGTTTGGAAATCTTAATCTTAATCTAGATATCTAAACTTGCGTAGTTAAATCTATTAAGAATTTAATGATTCATAAGAGATAGAAAATATCGATTACATAATGTTAGAATCGCGATTCTCCATGTATAATGCTATGAGTTGCTGATTAATATGCAAATTTAGTAGTGCTCGATCGTCTAGACTGAACCATACTTGCATCTCTGACATTAGTTTTCATAATGTCAGTGTTTCATCTACCATAGAACGGTACAAAGGCATTAAGTGCTTTCATAATGTTTGGCGCTGGCTTCAAGAACGAGTTGGATGTGCATGTAATCTTATTCATCTTATGTACTCAATTTGTGCTCATTGGTAGTTTGACACAGCTTGACTAGTATATAGAGTATATTAAATTATTAGAATAAAGATTAAATCTCCTAATAACAGATATGTAATACCTAGATCCCTCATGTCTTCATGATAATTAGTAGTTCATTTAATCAACATAAATCTCTCTAAACTCTATAACACGTGTCGTTTTATGACATCATCTTGGAGGCAATGACATAATCTCTCTTTCTTCTGGTTATATCTAATAGTTAGACTCTAAATCCTTCAATACTACATTTCTTTCTCATAACAATCTAAATTATTTACAATCCCATCCATAAAATTATATACATCTTTCTATTATTCACACACAACTACTTACACACCTTCAAACACTCACACACAAAATGAATCTAACATAATAATTCCCCCCAAAACACTCATACTCTCCGTCAAAAAGTCACAAATACCACTAATATAACACAAATAAACAAATTATCAATCTATTCCAATTCCTTTGTCTCAAAATCCATTAACAAACATTACCACAATTCCCATTACACTCGCTATAAGAACTCCAATATAAAAATAAACCATCCTATCACTATCTTATCACTCTAGTTGTCCCACTACTATCAATATTCTATATGCCATCCATTAACTCAAACCTCTGTATTCACCTAATCCATCACCCTCATCCAACTCATATCACCGATCGTTAGTAACATTGACCACACGTCACATCATCCAATGTCTATCTAACTCCATCCTCTAAACTAAATGTCTTGCAGACTCACTACACAAAATGCAACAACTGACAATAGTCTACAGACCTCACCTTGTCCTACCAATGTCCACCAATACTAGTCCACCAATGACTCTTCCTTCTGTGACTATTTGTGTCAACATCGTATCGAACAACTTTCCTGAAACATAATGTCACACGAATCTACCATATATGCATTCATATGCTCTCAAATATAATTTGATGTAGATATCGGTGCCAAGTCTCCACAAGCTCCTACTTCATACAAATTCTATAACAACTACCATGCTCCACGTCAAGATTCTATCACCTTATGTCTAGAGACTCAGACACCTCTACTCTCCTATCACCTATCTCTAATTCATACTGAATACAAGCTAAATCACTGATGAATATCTAGATCTACACACCAACAGACAAGATGCTGTGAGACGTGATTATCTCCGTGTTTGTGTGTGTGTCATAATATCTCCTATCACTCTACCCACCCAGACCAAACTACATATCTTGTACACCCTTCATATCACTCTATGTGTAAAATGTCATTTTCGAATCTAAGATAAGACAAAAAGATACTCTAGACTAGTGTACTCCCACTGTGTTACTCTAACATTGTAATAAAAGATATCACTCTCATCACTACCGATCCCTCATAAGTGCAATAATCAACATACTCACCATCTATACTGACGTCTCGTATATTACACCATCACTCTCATCCTGTGCAATCAATACCTATTCTCTCTCTCACATTGATACCTCAAACATACTACTACATCTAAATATACATATGTGTTCCCTAACAAAAATAGTTAACTGATCACACTCCCACCACTCAGCGATGACACTCGCAATAAAAGATGTGATGATACTACCCTATTGTGTAACACAAGTAATAAACCATTGTATACTTACACAGTATCCTATTTTTCACTAACAAACTCTATGTACCACTCACACTCTCTATCTACATAATACTAAAAATGTCTTTCCAGTCACCTCTCACTACTCTTTATAATCACTCTATCATCACCTATTGTATGACTGCTCCTTATCAGCCAGTGATTCCAACTCACCTTACCTGTATATATACCCTAGACCTACCCACCCCCTCTACCAACTGCATCCCAATCTCACCGTGTCCTCTACTCTCTGCAAGTACTAATCACCTTACCACGTCCAATACATCCATACTAACATAAAAGAACAGAATGTGAAACACTAACAATACCCTCAGTCCCCAGAAGATGAAGGATGTACACATTACTCATCTGAAAACTAGACCAACTCTGTACACATTGTGATTCTCCTAAACCATGCGCAATCACCTGATACTCGTCCCAATGACAAACCTCACTCCACTGCTGAACTATCGATCTACTCCAACTAAGTGCGACCTCATCATTGTGACTATAACATCTCTAATCATACTATCAAAAGTGATCTATGTCAGAGATATAAATACGATACATGTCGATGCGCGTCAGTACGAAGATCTGAAAGTACCTCTAATCTGCTGATGAGCTAATCTTATCCTATCATGAACCTCTAAGCTTCTACGTGTGTCCAATAGTGAATATATTCTATTGTAATTGTCGATATCACCGAGATCCCCTCTTGACATCTATGTAACCCTCTTCTCCGAAAGACTCACCGTAAAGTAGATTATTATCAATTATATTTACACTCACTTTTAATCTTTCATTACCCTCTTCCGGTTCTGAAATCATTGAAAGATAAATTACTTTGTGTAACTAGAGTACATTTTGTCTATAACTACTAAAATAATGACATCTTGCACTTGTCACAGTTTAAACCGCAATGAGTAAAGAAAATTACTAGCAGATCTTCTAGGCATATTTTCTTAGACTCATTCCATTCCTTATAGTGCTAAACAGCCTTGTGGCTATACAAACGATAAAGGAGTAATTGCATGCTAAAATGTTCAACAAGTTAATGAAAGCATGAATGGCTAGTCCCTCATCTACATAAGTAGAACTTCATATACTCTATGACATACCTAAGTACATTGATACTTGTAGGCATTCTAAGAGAGTAGGAAAGTAAATAAATCGCTATTTGCTATCTACTGGTGATGTAACACTTATAATGTTGACAAATCCAGTGGGATTTTTGCGTTTTATTACTGAAAATACATTCATCTAATGTTGTCAAATTCAATGGAAGCTACAAGCTTTATCTCCTTGTTAGTTACCCTTATTATTTCTAGCTTGCTTTGAAATAATTCATTACTTTCCGAATATGAACAACCATGGTTTAAGGAAAATTGCATTTTATTTTATAGATAACCCGTTGCCTTTTTAATGTTGCTTTCCAAAGCAATATCTATATAATAATAATATCTATAGAATAATAATCCACAACTCCTTATTAAACGTTATGGTTCAAATTCTACTTGTAATATCTATGACACTATCATATTGGTTGTACAATCGAGCGCTTGTCGTATTGTTTGTCTACATTGGATAATGTTGTCCCGTATACAAGTGGGAGAAATCTTAAGTGTGTGCAAGGAACAACATATAACAATATGATTATTGGTTTCTCTTGACCGCAAGGTAAGAAAGCTAATAAATCTACTAGGACTTAAACACATGCGATGTTTGTTGCCCTATTACATTTAAGTGTCAAGATATAATGTAAAGCTACTTCAACATTTTGACTACATGCTTTAGTCAATATAATTATGGTTAAATTATATGATCATAATTATGAAGTATGTAATTAACTTGAGATTACTATTGAACTCGAGAGTTTACGTTCATAATTACTTTAGTTGGAATAATTATGTTCTTGTTAAGACATAATTATAAAGTCCTTGATTTTATCAATGACTCATAACATAAAGTAAGTAGTAAAATTGTTATGTCTTCTTGTTAACACATAAACAATAAGGTTCTTGAATTATTCAAAGACTTATAATGTATACTTGACATGTTTGGTTTTCTTGTAAACACATGAACATAGAATTCTTGAACTATTTGGTTTTCTTGTAAACACATGAACATAGAGTTCTTGTATTATTAAAGAAATATACATTATAGCATGCACTTGGTTTTAAAATACTTTGTATTCAATTTGGTTAGACTCAATTGAAGAGTATTTGATCCAAAGAGAATTAAGTTATCTAAGGAATTCTGATGTAGTCTCATAATTCCAATACTCATAGAATACCATATTATTATGGTATGTCTAATGTGTTGAAACAAACTATTTTCATATTGTTTGATTTCTGATAACTTAAATGACTTAAAGGTTAGAATTTTGTATGTGTCATGGATACACTCAATATAGTTTCAACCTAGAAGGTATTCAAGACATTATCTATTTATGGATTGGGATGAATCCCATTATGTCTTGATTAAAGTTCTAAAATTTGTTAATATCTTATGAAGCATATTATTAACAAGCTAGAGATGAGAACTGTAAAATGTATTTTGTTGTCCAAATTAAGAACAATTTATTGTTGCTTAAATATTTAATATTTAGAGAAGTATCTCTTCTTACAAAAGTAAGTGGGAGCATCTATAGATCTTGATGATATTCAAGAACTAAATACATAACCTTTTGAATTCACTAGCTGATGCCATACAAAGGTTAAACATGAAAATGTCGAACCAAAGTATAATGTAACTCTCATTCATAAATCTGCGAGGATACCTCATCAATGGAATGATATTTTAATATCAATATTCAGGAATATAAGTTAGTGGGTCATAATAAGCGTGCTAACTAATAAGATGAATTATCACATCTTGAATCTGATAAATATCTTAGAACTATGAATGACAAGATGCAGTCCTTAAAAGACAATCAATGTTTGAGCTTGATTGATCTTTTACCAAACAGTCAAACAGTAAAAGGTGAGAATGAGTTTCTTTTGAAGAAAGGCTCATAAGGACAAAATTATATACATGTTAATGCCTGACTGATGACAAGAGTTTTTAATCTTACTCAAGCAATTGACTATGATTAAATCTTTCTTTTCTACACGCATTAATTATATAAAGATAACTAATTGTCATACAGGTTTTCTTGAATATGACATATGGAAAATTAAGGATCATAACTCTTTCCTTAATGATTACCTTTCGAGGACGATGTGTAATCAAAAGGGGTTATGAGTCTATATTTGCAATTTGGCAATTAAGTTTTATAACTCTTTTCTTTATGATTACCTTTTACGAGGACGGTGTGTAATCAAAAGGGGTTATGAGTTTCAAATAATCTTTATAAAGTATACAAGATAATAGAATCCAAGTGTGGATTAAATCATGCATCTAGGAGCTGAGATCTTAAGTTTAATCACAATATGGTTTCTGATTAAATAAAGATAACTCCTGAGTACACCTGACATCAAGTGGGAGCACTATATTTTTCCTTAAAATTCATATGTTGTGTAACATATTGAAGGTATCATTCCATCTAAGATAGATGTTAATCCTTGAGGTTGGAATGAAACTTCACTTAAGAATTTAGGAAATAAAACAAACGACCTTGGAATAAATGTTTAATGAAATAAATATATGCAGAAAATTAAGTCCAACATAATGCAATACATCATTGAAGCAAGTATTAAATGATATATTTCACTTGAGATAATTTAATACATGGATGGAAACCTTGTGTTTTTAATGAAGGATTCATCATGTATATCTTATATTGTGTATGAGATTGGTTGTTACTTTTGCACAAGAGCAAGATGAGCTAACAACAACAGTATCTAATTGAGAGTGTTTAGATGACTGATAGCAACAGTATCTAATTGAGAGTGATTTAGATGACTGTTAAAACAAATGTTTACAAATTATATAAGGCATAGTGTTGTTTGTGTACACACGATGCTAGAGAATAATCAATCCTAGTTAAAGTAGGATTTCATCTTTTATGATAAATTTACTAACTAGATATGCTCAGCTAAGAGCATTGTTGCATTACAAATTAAAGAATGAGAATACTTTACATTTTAAGAAACTGTAAAGATGACTATCTGAGATAGGTATGTTGTTGACTTCAAATATCCCATTAAAGGTACTTTACATACGACACTCATCATATCATTCAAATCCTTCACAAATTTGTGAATTTGAAACAAGTATTCAAAAAGTTTACTCAGATAACTATTTAGCTTTCTTTTAAAGAAAGAGTTGAGAATATTGGAAACATTGGACTTCAACTTGCTAATTAGTTTCATGCATATCTGTTTTAGTATTTGGATAATTGGGATTGTAAGACAATTTTTACTTTTTGATGAATGAAGATACGTGGTATTTGTCATTCATACATATAATAATTGTTATCCTATATTTGCATGTTTAATCCTTGAATGATTTATCATTTTAAATATGTCCATTGTCGGTTAACAATATGGGAATATTCTTACATAAGGCAAATGTGAGTGTTGGTTATATTCTTTGAATATATGGATTGTTCCCGCCAAACTCATGTGTATTCACAAGGGATGCATATTGGATACCCCAACCTTCGAATATTTACTTTTGGATCCTTAGTCATGAGTAAGATATCAAAAATGGTTAAATAAGTCATCCTTAGACTTGAGATACAAACAAGTTCTGCATGTGTGGATCTTTTGCTAAGTCAAACACTATCCTGAATAAGGTAGTTATAAAGGCTATTTTTGGAAGTGATGTGAAGCAGCATCCACAACACTTGTAGTCAATAAAGAATTTGTTCCTCCAATTATTTAATTGCAGAATGATACCATGGCGCCTCTCCAGAATTAATCAGATGATTGTGTGGCCGCACCCAAATTGTAATTCAAGATGATTCTTGATTACGTTTGGTAGATTTGAATTAACTTCTATAACGAGAAACTGAATGTTAAACTATATGGAATGAGTTAGGAACCATATCCATGGTTTAACGGTATCTGTAACAAAGGGGTGATGGTAAAAGCAAGTAATAGACAACCATTATAAAGCTGAGATTGTTCTTGAAACTTTATCTCAAGTATTTCTAATTTAAAGGTAATTGTGTGTGTTTGCTAGACGTTGCCAATTATCAGTATATCTGCAGACTGCTACTCCGACTCCCAAGTGGGAGCTGTTGGAATATGTTAGTCGGTTTCGCAAGTTATACGTTAAAAATATGTGAGCCTATTGGGGACACCCGCGTTAAACACTTAGAGTATGTTTTACTTCACGATAAGTATTTAAATAGTCGTTAGTTACCGTTATATATTATAACTAACTCAACAACTATTTAAATATAAACTAAAGGGACTAAAATTGACAAAAACCGAACCTTGTATGTGTCACTTGTTGGCCGACCCATATAGCTTTTAAAAGGGGGTTTTGGGATCAATTTTGGATATAAAGGATGATAATTGTATTATGAGGATATCCTAGTTTATCTACAACTAGGCTTTAATGGCTATATAAATACCCCATTCTCTCTACCTTGTTAATTAACTTTATCCCACATATTATATACGACATAACTAAGAAACCTAAAAAATACATACGCATGACTTTCATGAAAATTCGCATGCCTGGTATCTTTTTCCATTCGTATAGAATACATGTATGATTATACATGCATGGTGACATGCATATATCATGCATGGGTTCATTCCCTTTTATTGCTTATGTCGGCAGAATACAAACAAGTCGCATGAACTAAATTAATACATGTGATCTATACATGCATTATATTGACATGCGTGCAATGCCTATTTGCTTTCATTCAGCAGATCGATATCACAACTAAAAGGTTTTAGCGCGATTGTGTATCAAACTAAGAACACTAAACACTTGTTGATTCGTGGTGTTTGTTCGTGAAGGTTGACTAGCAATCGACTCATACTTGGTTGACGTGTTTGTGTGAGCAACCGTAGAGGTGGTAATTTAATCACTCATTTCAATATCAAGATCAGGCGTTCGTTTATTGATTTAACTCAATAAACAAAAGGTTAGTAAATTACTTGTCTAATTTATATGTGTTAATCTTCATGCTAAAACTAGATCTATTCCGCTGCGCACTCGTAGCTAATTGGTTACCTAGTTTGTTAAATCCCAACAAAATAGACATGCCCATCAAGCCAACAACAAATGAAGCATACAAAACTAAAATACATGCATAGACATAGCTGATTCAAATCATCATTCATCTAGACTAGCATAGATTGATCTAAGCTAGGCCTAAGACTCCATGGAGAAAACTCACACTTGACGACATTTCCTTTAAATCCAAACACCCTATCTGAGTTCACCTGTATCCCTTAGATATGCAACACAGAGGCTCTTACATGAAGGCTTCATCAAGTAGAGAGCAAAACTCTTGTTCTATTAAGACTTATTTACATAGAGCTACATTTCCAGGTAACTGGCACCACTCTCATGTAAAGAGTTACTCAAGGATACATCCTACCGTGACTACATTTCTCATTCTTGTATCCATTTCAACTTCTAAATTGCAGCTTCATCCTCACATCTGGGAGAGAAAATCGGACAGAAAAACAGGCTTTATTAGGTTGGCATTCCACCATATTACCAAGCAGAAAACCTTCCATATAAACTTGAGGGTTGCCTTTAGCTGCACTTTTCACACATTTACAATTGTAGTAATTCATCCAACATCCACTGCAATATAGAAGGGGTTCATGCAGAAAGGTTCCCAAGACCAAGTTACAAGGCCATTTGCAATACCCTTAATCCATTAAAACTTACATTCCATACTACCACAATTCTTCTCATTGCATATTCTTTTCCAATAAATGGGTTTCAAACAGAATTTTTCTTCCAATCATTAATGAGTTCTTCTTTTGTGTCAACTTTGTTCATCTTTATCTTTTTGTGATCTGACAAGATTGCTTAACCTTGAATCTCACTAATTTCAGTCTAATAGATTCTATAATGACTTTTAACACATCTTTCCAAGTCCTCTTTTCATTAATAAACACTCTCTTATTCCCTTCTTGCCAAATATTTGTAAACACAAGTTGTAATCACCAATCTTCTCATAATGCTCCATATAGATTTGTTACATGGTATTTTCACAAGCTCATTAACAATATCATCCTAGCTGTTACTCATATCCTTTGGCACCATCATTTCTTTCATTACCAAATATTTCTAGAGAATGAACATTCAAAAAATAGTGTCTACCTGTGTCAGTCATTGTAGAGCAGAAAATTAGCACTCTTAATAGGGTACCATTTCATTAGTCTATCCTGAGTAGCAAATCTTCCAATAACAGCAAGCAAAATAATGAATGCATTCCTTGGAATGTAGTGAGAAAACCATATCATCTTACACCATGGCACATCATTTCCTTGTCTCAAATCCTGCCAAGCTTTTTTCACATAAATCCTTTTTAAATTCCTTCTTTGTCTTTCTACACAATACAATCCTTAGATTCGACATATAAGATAGGGACTTGAACACTGCTCATCATAAGCATTTCATCCTTCGTATTATTAGGCCAAATCCAAACACCCTTTTTCATCATATCAACAACTTTTACATCAGAACTAATACCATATTTTCCCATGATCTCCATAGGGATATGACCACTTAATGGACCATTCTCCCACCAATTATCATGCCACATAAAGGTATCTTTCCCATCACCAATTCTTTTAACAATATGATTCCTCATTTTGTCCCTAAGAGTTAGGATTTGTTTTCATCCACAACTTGAATTACTATTAACTTTAACCTCCTAAATACTCTTTCCTTTCAACCTTACTTAATTAATCCATTTGACCCATAAAGTCTCTTTCTTACTTGCAACATTCTAGATATGCTTCCCCATTAAACATTCATTACATTATGCCAAGTCTTTAATACCACGCCCACCTTGACTTTTAAGCTTACAAACTTGTTTCCATGCAACTTTACATTTCCCTCTAGTTAGCTCACCTTGACACCATATGAAGCCTTTGAGCAGTTTGTTGATATCTTTACTAATCGCTTTAGGAATGCTGAACACTAATGCCTAATAGACTTACATAGATGATTAGACAAATGCTAAAAGTTGTAGCCTCCTATCATATGAAAGCATCTTGTTCTTCCAATTGTTCAATTTGGACCTCACTTTGTCAATAAGACTCTTACATTCATGAATACCAATTTGTTTAGTGATTAGAGGTACTCCAAGATAAGCCACAAACAGTTTCCTACATTAAAAGGCAAAACACTTGAGATTTCTTTCTTGACATCTTCCTTCAAGTTACCAAAGAACACTATGCTTTTGCCCATGTTTGGATTAAGACCTGTTAGACTATTGAACTCATCCAATGCCTTTTTCACAACCTTGACAGACTTCGAATCACCATGGCATAAGACAAGAAGATCATCAGCAAAACATAGATGAGAAATTGTGACTTGCTTACAACCCCAATGATATCTATATTTGTTATCCCTCTCTAAATTCTGCTTTAGGATTAGATTATAGACTTCCATTACCACAGTGAAAAGGTAAGGAGACATAGGATCTTCTTTTCTCAAGCCTCTTCCTTCTTTAAAGTACCAATGCTTTTCACCATTGATGTTGATTAAGAATGATGTAGTTCTAACACATACCATTATCTAGTTCACCATTTGAGTAGGGAATTCAAACATTGTCAAGGCATACTCAAGAAAGCCCCAATTCATAGTATCATATGTTTTTTGTATATCTATCTTCATAACAACTCTTTTAGCACCATTCTTCTAATAATAACCTCTCAATAACTCTTGAGTTAGTAAGATGTTATCTGTGATTTGCCTACTAGGAATAAATGCACTTTGATTTGGATTATTAATGGTACAACAAGTATTTTTTTTATTATATTTTGTCAATATCTTACTTATGCATTTATATATGACATTTTGTCAATAAATGTTTCCTCACTATTTACTTTACAACAACAATTAAGAGTGTTTAGATAGAGTTTTCTCACTGGCATTTCTTTCCCCAAGAATGCTTGAAAATGATTCACAAATTGCCCAGGGACTGTAGCACCTTCAAATCTAGATCCCCCTTCATTGCAAATAGAATTAATTCTGCTTTTATTGTTTCTAATCTTTAGTATAACATGGAAAATTTTAATATTTTATCACCACTTCTCATCCATTCAATTTTATCTTTTTGAAACAACAATTGTTCTTCATCATGAACTGCACTAGAGTATTCTTTAAGAGTCACAACTTCCTCTTCTTCTTTAAGGTTCTTATTAGTTAGATCTGCATCAACCATAGTTTGCATCCTTTTAAGCTTATCTTTCCAACTAATCAATCTATTATATCGGTTACCATTTTCCAACTAAGCTTCTTCATATGATATTTCATAGCTTTTTGTCTCTTGACCAATGTAAACATGCTACAACCCTTAATTTGGACATTTCATTCCCTTTTTACAGTTTTTTAAATTAACTCGTTTTTCTCTTATGAAAATTTGGCAAATCTAAAAGCGCTTGTTTTTTTTGAATGAGGTTAGCATTACAAATCTGCAGGCCAATGTCTGAGTTAGGTAAGGTAAGAAGACAACATTAGAATTGACAAAGCTCTCCATGAACTTTGCATTCCTCATAACTCTATCTACCTTTTTCAAGATACCATTACTAGGATCCTTCCTGTCTTGAATCCATGTAAAGTGAAGGCCAGAGCATTTGAGATCTTCAATTTCCAACTTCTCAATACATTCCTAAAAATCTAACATATAAGATGTTTTACAAGACCCGCCCTCATAATGGTTATAAGTGTTAAGGCTCATATTCTAATCATCTATGAGAACCCAAGGCTAAGAGCCCACGATATCTTGAACACCATCAGAGTTTTCCACAGTTTAATTCTTCCTTACCAGTATTATCAGCATACACATAACAGCAGCAGAAAAACTTGGATTTAATTCCCACAGTTCAACCAAACACAAAAGAGTTTGTCTAGTACTATGAACTACCATAACATTTACTAAGTCTGAATCCCATCCCATAATATTTTTGAATCCTCTTTTACTATCTTGCATATTAGAGCACCAATTCCAAGTTTTGTATACAAATTTCACAATTCTATCTAACTTCTTTTCTTTAATTCGAGTTTCTAAGACAACACATATACTTACCTTATTTTCTTCAATAAGCTGCTTTACTTCTTTTTATTTAGCCTTATTACACATTCCTCTTACATTCCATGCCATAATTCTTAAATTAGTATTTTGTGTTGTCATTAGAAACAATCCTGATTTGACTGTGCAATAAATCCTTTGAAATTACATTCACTTCATTAGTTTCCATACACTGAGCCACATCTTCTACTTCATCACATTCCTTTTCTCAAAGTAACTCTCATTAATCCTTAAATATCTAATCATTTCTAAGGACCATTTACTAGTGTCTTTAATTGTAACTTGTCTTTTATGCTTAACATAAGATTCAACAATTTCTTTGTTTGTGATCATTAGAGATGCCATAATTTCCTCATCCCCTAAAACACTAAAAACTACATATTTATTAACAATTGCCTTCATTTTCTCCATAGTTTCATTTTGTAGTTTCCATCCAGTTTTAATGTTAGGATTAAAAAGTGTCAATTAAAGATACTTTAGTGGTTTATTTATTTTATAATGTTTAATTATTATTTTACTCTCTTAACCAAAGTAGAGGGACTAATTAGCAAATAAGGAATAATGTGCTAATCAAATTATAAATACCCCCTTCACTTAATGAAGGGGTTAAGGCTTGTAAGACTCTCTCCACTCCCTCATTTCTTTCTTCCTTTTTATAAAATTAAAAATTGATGAAACTTGCCTTCCTCTCTTATTATCTATATTCATAATCGAAATTAAGTGTGATTCAATATCTTATGACCTAACAAGTGGTATCATACGCCATTAGAGATTTAAGAGTGTGATATTTGTGATTTTCGGTGTGATTCGTGATATAACGTGATCGAGATTGAGTTATATATCATTTTCGATATTGAGTTTCGGCTTCTATTAATTTTTGATGATGATATATGATGAATACGTGATAGATACCGGGTATTAGATCATTTTCGATTGCAGTTTTGATAGTATTGTCTTCTTTTATCGAGTTGTAATAGATAAACACCATTTTCGGTTTCATCAAAATTGGTGTGGTAGTGTTTTATCATTTTTGATATTCATTTCCTTGTATTTCGTTTTACACTTTTTTCTGTTTCATCGGAATTTTGTAGTAGCGAGTATCTCATTTTCGATATAGATCTAAACACATTTTTAGAGTTAAAATTGTTCACATTATCGGTTTTACCGATCTTGTGATTTATTTTTTATTCAAAATTGACAAAACTCACAATTTTGGTTTTATCGAATTTGTAGAGCTCTTTTTCGATAAAAAATTCTTAAAATGACTCCAATTCATCAAAATTGCCTTCTTACGGTTTTATCGTATTATTGATCCAATTTTTGATGGACAATCATGAGTAGGATTTGGTATTTTTAAGTGTTTATCGAAATTAGATACGGGAAAAGTGTGTTCATCGAAATTGAAGTTATAGCTGTCCGGGATCATTTTCTGACCGAGATTAGTGCTGACCGAGATCTCTGCTAAGTTAACTGATATCGGATACTATTAGATTTTTCATTAAAATTGATCATTTTCGATACTCACACACGCTGCTTATCGAAATTCATCATTTTTGATAATCTTACACGCTCCTCATCGAAATTACTACTTAAGATTGATTCTAAGATCGTTTGTGGTTCTCTAAATGTTTTTAATCGAAAATTACCAATTTTGATACTTTGGCAATTTTGATATAGTGGAAATTCAATTCTTGGGCAATTTCGATACAAGTGGAATTTCGATACTTTGTCAATTTCGATTCTGTGGAATTTCGATACTTTGGGAACTGATTTCGATAGCACAAGTTGAACAAGACAAAGCATAATCAAAAACACCTTTTTTATCATAAACTGTTTTTAATTCATTTCACACATCACAAGTAGAACTCTTTTTCGTCTACAAAGATCCATTCATTGATTCACAAAAGATATCGACTTCAAGTGCATATCAACAATCACTTGCCGATGCCAGATCTGAGACTCGTCCTCCAATGCTTGAAAGGGGAAGTTACATACCATGGGTAAGCAGATTCAGACGTTATCTTAACTGAAATAGGGAGATACAAAAGTTTCTTAATCGTTCCATTGATAAAGGTCCATATATGTTTAAAAAGATTCAACCTGATCCAAATCATCCTGAAAGAGATGAAACTGAAGATGATCTTAAAGGTGAAAATTTGAAATAATATGAGGATGATATCGAAGCGATGAATTTGATTCTTATCTCCATAACAATTGACATCTACAATTCTGTGGATTCATGTCAAATTGCACGAGATATGTGGCTTCAGGTTCAATGCTTAATGCAGGGAACTGATTTGACTGATATTGAAAGGGAAACTCGGTTTAATAATGTGTTTGATCAATTCACTATTGAAGCTGGGGAATCACTTGTGTCAGTGTATAATCTGTCACACCCCGTCATAGGCGGAAACACGGAAGTGCAACGAAATGATCAATCACAACACAAGATACAAAATAGAGAAATCTAAAATGCATAAATGAATAGTGTCATGATGACCATCAACCTCAATAAAAGCTTGAGTGATGTCCCGGATAAAGAACACAACACACAGTCGCCAATTATTACATACTTAAGCCCACGCAGGGGTCCATAAAATATTATCTCAATCCTCAAGAAAACCAAATCCAAAGCGTACATCAAATGCAAGACTTTTCAAACAAGATTCCTACGGGATTCTCTAAAGTCTGCTATAAGCACCATACTCTAACAATCATTAACATCACCTAAAAATGATACTCGAAAATGTCAACAATAATGTTGGTGAGCTCGTAGGTTTTGACTCAAACCCTAGTCGTTGTGCCAATATTTTCAATCAGTTGGACAATTGTGCTATATGACAGTGAATATATGCGAACAACCCATGACTTAGCATCCCCGCTAATCATCTAACGAGACCTAGCATCCCTGCTAGTCTTATATCCAGCGCGTACCAACGCTCTTAGGGTCGCAACCCCGATGACATACCACACCTAAGGCCTACCAGCTGGAGCGATTAGGGTGAAGAACCACACAGAAAGATCACACATTATAGCATACAAATGCATGTCATTCACATAGCAGTCATAAGCACATAGATTGTCCTAAAAACAAAATCACATTTTGCACAGTTCAGAAAAAAACAGTTCAAAGCACATTTGAGTGTCATTTTCCCCCAAGGAAAAACAGTAAAAAGTGGGGCTACGAGGACTCACCTCAAGCAACTGTCTCAAATAGGAAACTTAATTCACAAGCAAATGCAACGACGTCCGCACACGACCTAGTCCAGTTAATGTCCCATTTTAAATCATTCGTTTCCAAACAGTTTTTCTCGGTTTCGATGCATAGAGGTTAGATGTGTTGTATGATTATCTTAAACATTTTAGTGGTGTGATGGTTGACGACATGACTCAACAATACCATATCAAATACATATTTGAGTACACTATACTTATATTTATACTATTTAGCAAAATAGATAAGTAATATGAGTAAATATTTATAATAAATAATTATAAATATACTTTGATAAGTCCATTCGATATACTTAGTTACCATAAATATATCGTTTATACTATACGAAATAGAACGTTTATGTTTACTAAACATTTTGGAAAAGTTTCAAGAAAAATTATATTTTTCGTCTTTTAGTGAATTTATTAAAATAATAAAATAATAAATATTTTATTATTAAAAATAAAATTTACGTTTTAAGTAAAAATTCTAAGTATAGACTTTTTACAAAAATTCGGCATGACCCGTACGTTTATATGACGTTTTTCAAGGTTATCAAACCTTATTTTCAAACAATTTCTACATTTCGACACTTTCCGAACCAAATTTCCAAAAATCACTTTTCACCATGTTTACCAAGATACTTTCTCAAAACTACTTTCCATATAGTTTCACAACTACTTTTCACTTCCCAAAAGCTCGTCAAAACTCCCAAAATAACTGGTTGATGCTTATTGGGCTTTAAGGCCCAATAAGGGTCCATTAGACTTTTTATGTATCCAAAATACGTTCTAAACCCAAAACCAAGGCCCAATAGTGTATATAAGCTCAAACCAATAAGTAAATAAGTAATCCGGACCACAATGAGCCATCAATAAGCCACGGCTTATGGATTGCTTATTGGGCCATGAGCCCTTATGCTCAAAAATATATATACTAAGCTTAAAAATAAGGTAATAAGCTACGTATCACACTTGGTTATCATCACAAGCTATAATATAAGTCCACAAAAATATGGCATACTAGGAAAATAACCAAGAATACCCTTCTTGGTATTCCCTTTAATGTCGTGGGTACATAAGCCCAAAATAAGCTATTCGAACCAATCAAATAAGCCACAATAAGCTATATACAAAATAAGCTACATATCAAATATACGTTTTTCAACAATATCAAAACTAACAAAACCTTATATATTTCTTTTTTTATTTTCGAATCCAAACGCACCTTATATAGTCTTGTTAAAACTTTTCGCTTTCGATTTTTAACGATCGGGCCGTACAACTAACATCTATGCATCACTAGATACCTAAAAGTACAAGTTAAAAATAAATTTGAAAGAGTTACAAAAATGGTCTTCAAAATAAATTTCGACGCGAACCGGACAACCCAAACGTTGTTTAAATGACTACCCGGACACTAAAATCAATCCAAAATATCACCAATCTTCATGTTTTTGATCAAAATTTGAAAAATAAAAGTGTATGAGTGTGTGTGGGTCGGACGAACCAAAGAGAGGAGAAAAGAGAGAAGTGTGTGTCTATGATTTTGAAAACAAGAATGAAATGAGCATGTTAGGAAGGATACAAAATATAAATGTACCATGGGTGGACACAAGAACTAAAAATGTGCCATCTTGTCTTTTTTTGTTCTCTAGCCGGCCATGGCATCCTATGCCCCCGGGTGTTATCGTTTTCGTGTCGGGATCACTTAAAAGCTCATAAAATATTTCCCGAAGTTATTTAGCATTTTTCATCTTAAAAATGTTTTTCCAATAACTTAGAGTATTTACTTGACATATTTTCATATTAGACCTCCCAAAAACTCATTTGGACATTAACGGACGTGTCGGGACTTGTTTTTCAACATTTCTCAAAAATTCACGGGTCAACCACCCGGAACTTACATAGCATTATAGTATCCTCCCATAAGGCTTATTATACACAATAAACCATAAAACGCTTCATATCTCATAAATTCATCACTGCCAACATGGTACGATATTCTAAATAACTAACAAACGTCAAATAGTCGAAGAACTAAATTTGAATATTTAAAATACGAAAAGGGGCAAGGGTTACATTCTACCCCCCTTAAAAAAATTTCATCCCCGAAATTCAACTACTTATCAGCACTAAACAGATGCGGATACTTAAGCTTCATCTGATCTTCACGTTCCCACGTGAATTCAGGACCACATTTCGAATTCCATCAAACCTTGACGATGGCAATTCTACTCCGCTTCAACTTATTAAACTCTCGCTCCATGATTTCCATAGGCTCCTCCACAAAGTTCAACTTATCATCAACTCGAATCTCATCTAAAGGCACTTGTAGTGTTGGGTCAGCCAAACACTTCTTAAGGTTCAACACGTGGAACGTGTCATGAACACCATCTAACTCCTCAGGCAAATCTAACCTGTAGGCTACAGGGTCTACTTTCTCAATGATCTCAAAAGGTCCAACAAACCTAGGTGATAATTTTCCCTTCTTCCTAAAGCGTACCACGCCTTTCCAAGGCGACACTTTGAGCAAGACATAGTCACCTACACTAAACTATAGAGGCTTCTTCCTCGTATCAGCATAACTTTTTTGACGATCATGCACAGCCTTAAGTCTATCCTTAATGTGCGAGATCTTCTCAGTGGTTTCTTGCACTAACTCATGTCCTATTAACTGACCTTCCCCAATCTCAGCCCACATAATTGGCAAACGATACTTTCTACCATACAATGCCTCAAATGGCGCACACCTCACACTAGAATGATAACTATTGTTATACGAAAACTCAACTAATGGAAGATGAACATCCCAACTTCTCCTGAAGTATAGGACGCACGCTCTAAGCATGTCTTCCAAGGTCTGAATAGTACGCTCACTCTGACCGTCGGTCTGAGGGTGGTAAGCCGTACTCATGTCTAACCGGGTTCCTAATGCCTCTTGCATTGACTGCCAAAACCTCAACGTGAACCGACTATCACGATCAGATATGATCAAGATCAGTACACCATGCCTAGCAACAATCTCATTCAAGTATAGCCTAGCTAACCTCTCCATCTTATAATCCTCACGCATAGGTAGAAAATCAGCAGACTTAGTCAATCGGTCCACAATGACCTAGATTGTATGATGCCTACTACTAGTTCTAGGCAACTTAGTCACGAAATCCATTGCTATCCCTTCCCATTTCTATTTGGGAATCTCAGGTTGCTGCAGCAATCCAGATGGCCTCTGATGCTCAGCATTAACCTTTAAACAAGTCAAACACTTACTCACATACACAGCTATGTCCTTCTTCATACCCGGCCACCAATACCTATCTCTAAGGTCATAATACATCTTATCAGCTCTTGGGTGTACAGAGTACTTTGACTTATGGGCTTCGTCCATTATCAGGGTTCTCACATCACCCTTCAAAGGGACCCATATTCGATCTAGGTAATACAATGCTCCATCATTCTTAAGCTCAATCATCTCATCTAAACCTTTCTGCAATCCCACAAACTCATCAGAAGCCTCCTTCTGAGCCGCTAGTATCCTATCCTTAATACTTGATTGAAGATTCACCCGTTCTTTCCTACTTAGTGCATCAGCTACTATATTTGCCTTACCAGGGTGGTAACGGATTTCACAGTCATAATCACTAAACAGCTCTATTCAGCGACGCTATCGCATATTCACCTCTTTCTGACTAAAGATATGCTGGAGACTCTTATGATCTGTATATATAACACTCTTTGTCCCATACAAATAATGTCTCTAAATCTTAAGTTCAAACACAACCGCTCCTAGCTCTAAATCATGGGTAGTATAATTCTTCTCGTGAATTTTCAACTGCCTAGATGCGTAAGCTATCACCTTACCTCTTTGCATCAACACACAACCTAATCCTAGGCCAGACGCATCACAATACACTACAAAATCCTCTAGTCCATCGGGGAGAGCTAGAACATGTGCGTTATATAACTTATCCTTCAAAGTTTGAAACGTATTCTCCTACTCCTCACCCCAATCAAAGGTCTTACTTTTCTGAGTCAAGACAGTAAGTGGCTTAGCTATCTTAGAAAAATCCTCAATGAACCTATGGTAATATCCAGCCAATCTTAAGAATGAACGAACCTCAGATAGAGTTCTAGGGGCTTTCCAATTCTTAACAGCCTCAATCTTACTAGGGTCGACATGAATTCCATCACCATTAATCATATGCATAAGAAACTGTACCTCTTGCAACCAGAATTCACACTTAGAAAACTTAGCATACAATTTCTCTTTCTTAAGCAATTCTAAGACTAGTCCTAGGTGCATCTCATGCTCTTCTCGTGTCTTAAAGTAAATCAAGATGTCATCAATTAACACTATCAAAAACTTGTCTAGATACAGCCTACACACTTGGTTCATCAAATCCATAAATACCGCTAGTGCGTTAGCCAAACCAAAGGGCATTACTGTGAACTTAAAATGTCCATAACGAGTCCTAAACTCGGTCTTTGGAATGTTGTCCTCATGCACTCTCAGCTGATGGTATCCGGACCTAAGGTCTATCTTAGAGAAGTACTGCGATCCTTGAAGTTGGTCGGATAGGCCGTCTATCCTAGGGAGTGGATAACGGTTCTTAATGGTCAACTTATTCAGTTCTCTATAGTCAATACACATCCTAAAGGATCCATCCTTTTTCTTAACGAACAATACCGGTGCTCCCCAAGGCGATGAGCTTGGTTGAATGAAACCTTTTCCTTGAGTTGTCCTGACAACTCCTCTAATTTAGAAGGTGCCAAATGATATGGAGACTTTGCAACCGGCATTTCTCCAGAGACTAACTCAATCTGAAATTCAATTTCCCGAACCGGCGGCAATCTAGTTAGATCATCAGGAAACACCTTGGGAAAATCTCTCACTACCACTATCTCTTCTTGTTTATTCTCTTTAGCCTTAGCACCCATTTATTGCCTCATCTTTTCTTCGGGTTTCTCTCCTAATACTCTAAGCACCTTGCCATCTAATAGTGGTATCCTTACTACCTTCTCGTGACAAATTATCTCAGCCTTATGGCCAGACAACCAATCCATTCCTATGATCACATCAAAACTCCCACTTCCAAAGGGTATCAAGTTAATGTCAAACATATGACCTTCTATTTCTAGTTTGCACCCCCTAATAAATTTATCAATCTCTACTAGATGACCGCTAGCTATCTCAATCTCTTAACTGAAACCTAAATCACTGGGCTCTATGTCTAACAGAGGTATAAAAGTAGTAGAAACAAAGCTATAGTCGGCACGAGAGTCAAATAAGGTATTGGCATAGTGGTTTTTCAGAGTAAACATACCTGTCATGATGTTCGGGTCTTGGCGAGCTTCCTCTGCTCCCAGCATGAATGCCCTACCCCTAGCTTGATTTCCTTGGTTTCCACCACCCTGACCCCTATTAACAGCCATAACTTGGCCCTGTTGGTTTCCCCCTAGTCTTTGAGCCTGATTTATCCTAGGACAAGCTGACTTGATATGATCGGTACTACCATACTCGAAATAGGTCCTAGCAACTGGGATTCTAGCATTGATGGGGTTCGCATTCCTAGGCGCCACTCTATAATCCTTAGCAAAATGTCCTGGGCGGTTACAGTTAAAACAACTGCGACAAGATGTCTCAGGCGAATGATGATAGCCATAGGCGGTACACTTGGGTGTCGTACCCGTGTAACCTCCTCTAACAGGATTTATGGTCGTAGCAAAAGCATTTCTAGTCCTAGTCCTATTATTATCCTCCCTTTCATTCCTATCCTTACTAGGTTCTCCCATATTTGCTCTCTTCTCGGGGTTCTTTTTTATTGACCCATTCCTAAGGGCTTCAGCAGTCAATGTGCCAGCTAACTGCACATCCTTTTGGATGGTCTTTGGCTCCGTTGCTGCCACCATCCCTCGAATTTATGGAGCAAGGCCATACACATACCTTTCAATCTTCTTACCTTCCGGGGTTACTAAGTGAGGAACTAACCTAGCAAACTCATGAAACCTATCAGTATACGTAGCATGGTCAGCCCCGACCATGGCATGATTCTACAACTCAATTTCCAACTTTTGCATCTCATTACTAGGGCAAAATTCCTCTCTAGTCAAAATCTTAAAGTCTTCCCATGACATACCTACATCGACCTCTCGACCCCGTGTGCGAATCTCAGAATTCCACCACGTGAGAGCCTTACCAACAAATAAACCAGCAGAGTACTTCACTCTTTGACTATACCTACACCCACTCATATCATGAACTGACTTCATCTTCTCAATCCAACAGGTATACACTATAGCACCTCCCTTACCATCATACTTCTTAGGGTTACAAGCTAAAAAATCCTTATAGGTACAACCCCTACTAACATCACCCCGGATGTTGTTATTGACGGCATCACCGTTCTGATTCCTACCATTTCCTTGACCTCTACCTTGGTCACCTGCTTGGGATACAATAGTGGGGAGTAAATTCTGCAACTGTTGTGCAATGATGGTGGAGAAGTTAGGGACTCCGTCAACACCACCATTTACCTCACTATCCTGACCACCTACTTGGCTACCCAGACCATCATCCCTACCATTACCCTGATCACCAGAATGACCTCTAGTCCTACCACCACCTCTACCGGCTTGTACACTCGTTCCCCCTCCTCGTGATGTAGCAGCAGGCCAGCCAGCACTTTGGGTCGTCATCGTAGGTAGCATTATCTACTCGAGGGAGAACATGGGCAATGTTAGGTAGGTGGGACGGTCAACACGAGCAGGATAGCCTAATATGCTATATCACACAAACTACGGTCCTAAGGTGTCAACACCGATTTGTGCGGATGATAATACTAAATATACGTGAGTCGTGATACGTTCATAATTACGTTGACCACTGTATTTATACCCGTATCCTTTCCCAGTTGTACTTAGTATTAGGCTCACACATTTCAATGAATGACTTAACTAATACTATCTACCATATAACCACATAAGCACGTATAAGCGGAACATCACGCACATAAATCCTATGACGCAACTATATGCAGGTTCCTAGGTTATAGTCTAGGCCAAGCCACCTAGTTCACTATAACCTTGGCTCTGATTACCATTCGGTCACACCCCGTCATAGGCGAAAACATAGAAGTGCAACGAAATGATCAATCACAACACAAGATACAAAATAGAGAAATCTAAAATGCATAAATAAATAGTGTCATGATGACCATCAACCTCAATGAAACCTTGAGTGATGTCCCGGATCAAGAACACATCACACAGTCGCCAATTATTACATACTTAAGCCTACGCAGGGGCCCATGAAATCTTATCTCAATCCTCAAGAAAACCAAATCCAAAGCGTACATCAAATACAAGACTTTTCAAACAAGATTCCTACGGGATTCTCTAAAGTCTGCTACAAGCACCATACTCTAACGATCATTAACATCACCTGAAAATGATACTCGAAAACATCAACAATAATTTTGGTGAGCTCGTAGGTTTTGACTCAAAACCCAGTCGTTGTGCCAATATTTTCAATCAGTTGGACAATTGTGCTATATCACAGTGAATATATGCGAACAACCCATGACTTAGCATCCCTGCTAATCATGTAACAAGACCTAGCATCCCCGCTAGTCTTATATCCAGTGCGTACCAACACTCTTAGGGTCGCAACCCCGATGACATACCACACCTAAGGCCTACCAGTTGGAGCGATTAGGGTGAAGAACCATACAGAAAGATCACACAGTATAGCATACCAATTCATGTCATTCACATAGCAGTCATAAGCACATAGATTGTCCCAAAAATAAAATCACGTTTTGCACAGTTAAAAAAACAGTTCGAAGCACATTTGAGTATTATTTTCTCCTAAGGAAAAACAGTAAAAAGTGGGGCTACGAGGACTCACCTCAAGCAACTGTCTCCAATAGCAAACTTAATTCACTAGGAAAATGCAACGACGTCCGCATACGACCTAGTCCAGTTAATGTCCCATTTTAAATCATTCGTTTCCAAACATTTTTTCCCGGTTTTGATGCATAGAGGTTAGATGCGTTGTACGATTATCTTAAACATTTTAGTGGTGTGATGGTTGACGACATGACTCCACAATACCATATCAAACTCATATCTGAGTACAATATACTTATACTTATAATATTTAGCAAAATAGATAAGTAATATGAGCAAATATTTATAATAAATAATTATAAATATACTTCGATAAGTCCATTCGGTACATTTAGTTACCATAAATATATCATGTATACTATACGAAATAGAACGTTTATGTTTACTAAACATTTTGGAAAAGTTTTGAGAAAAAATATATTTTTTGTCTTTTAGTGAATTTATTAAGATAATAAAATAATAATAATTTATTATTAAAACTAAAATTTATGTTTTAAGTAATGATTCTAAGTATAGACTTATTACAAAATTTTGGCATGACCCATACGTTATATGACGTTTTCCAAGGTTATCAAACCTTATTTTTAACCAATTTCCAAATTTCAACACTTTCCGAACCAAATTTTCAAAAATCACTTTTCACCATGTCTATCAAGATACTTTCTCAAAATGACTTTCCATATAGTTTCACAACTACTTTTCACTTTCCAAAAGCTCGTCAAAACTCCCAAAATAACTAGTTAATGCTTATTGGGCTTTAAGGCCCAATAAGGGTCCATTAGACTTTTTATGTATCCAAATCCGGACCATAATAAGCCATCAATAAGCCACGGCTTATGGGTTACTTATAGGGCCATGAGCCATTATGCTCAAAAATATATATACTAAGCTTAAAAATAAGCTTATAAGCTACGTATCGCACTTGGTTATCACCACAAGCTATAATATAAGTCCACAAAAGTATGGCATACTAGGAAAATAACCAAGAATACGCTTCTTGGTATTCCCTTTGATGCTGTGGGTACATAAGCCCAAAGTAAACTATTCGAACCAATCAAATAAGCCACAATAAGCTATATACAAAATAAGCTACATAGCAAATATATGTTTTTCAACCAACACGACCACAATATCAAAACTAACAAAATTTTATATTTTTCCTGTTTTATTTTCGAATCCAAACGCACCTTATATAGTCTTTTTAAAACTTTTCGCTTTTGATTTTTAACGATCAGGCCGTTCAACTAACATCTATGCATCACTAGCAACCTAAAAGTACAAGTTAAAAATAAATTTGAAAGACTTACAAAAATGGTCTTCAAAATAAATTTTGACGCGAACCGGACAACCCAAACGTTGTTTAAATGACTACCCGAACACTAGAATCAACCCAAAGTATCACCAATCTTCATGTTTTTGATCAAAATTTGAAAAATAAAAGTGTATGAGTGTGTGTGTAGGTCGGACGAACCAAAGAGAGGAGAAAAGAGAGAAGTGTGTGTCTATGATTTTGAAAACAAGAATGAAATGAGCATGTTAGGAAGGATACAAAATATAAATGTATCATGGGTGGACACAAGAGGTAAAAATGTGCAATCTTGTCTTTTTTTGTTCTCTAGCCGGCCATGGAATCCTATGCCCCCAGGTGTTATCATTTTCGTGTCGGGATCACTTAAAAGCTCGTAAAACTCGATCGTAAAATATTTCCCAAAGTTATTTAGCATTTTTATTCATCTTAAAATGTTTTTCCAATAACTTAGAGTATTTACTTGACATATTTTCATATTAGACCTCTCAAAAACTCATTTTGGACATTAACAGACGTGTCGGGACTTGTTTTTCGGTATTTCTCAAAAATTTACGGGTCAACCACCCGGAACTTACATAGCATAATTGTATCCTCCCATAAGGCTTATTATACACAATAAACCATAAAACGCTTCATATCTCGTAAATTCATCACTGCCAACACGGTACGATATTCTAAATAACTGACAAACGTCAAATAGTCGAAGGACTAAATTAGAATATTCAAAAAATGAAAAGGGGAAGGGTTACATAATCATTTTTCACAGCTGAATGATCTAACAAAAAATAACATTAAGCTTCCAAATGTCACTATCAATACGAAGTTTCTGAATTGCTTACAACCTGAATGGTATAAGTATGTCACTAGTATTCGCTTAGCAAAGAATGTGAGAGATGCACCATATGATGATTTGTTTAATTATCTTCAACAATATGAGAAACTTGACATTGCTTCCAGATTGAAAAAAGAGGCAAAGACACATGATCCTCTTGCGTTAGTTGCACACACAAGTTCCTCTTCTCGATCATCACAACCTTATTATGTCATACATCCTCCTCTGTGGTAGATTATGATGATGATAACCAGGGGATACATTTCAAAATGATCCAGAGATCCTCTTACTTCTGCAATGATGCTACTTTCTCGTGCAATCACTCAACGTTATTCTACTCCAACAAACAAATGACTTCGCTCATCTTCAAACACAAGGAATCAAGCTATTATGCAATCAAATATGGTGAATATTCAAAGCAAAAATGTTGGAAATGATGGTAGAATTGCTAGAAGATCGTACAACACTCAAGAAGAGTCTGCTGAGGGTAGCAATGTTCAGAAAGAGACTGGGAATGTACAAAGAAATCTTTAAACTTCTTCATCAGGAAATGCTACAAATGTTTAGTGCTACAATTGCAGTGCAAAAGGTCATTATGCACAGGATTGTCCAAAGCCAAGAGTTCGGGATTCTTAGTACTTCATGGAACAAATGATGCTTGCAAAGAAGGATGAAGTTGGAGTTATTCTTTCCAACAAACAAAATGATTTTCTCATTGTTGATGTTGCTCAAATGGAAGAGATTGAGGAATTAAGTGCTAACATATGCATGATGGCCAGAATTCAATGGCAAACAGTAATTCTGATGAAGGGCGAAGCTATGATTCTGCATTCATGAAGAAGCTTCATGAATCCGTTATTCTCCAACAGTCATCATGAACAAACGTATCACGAGCAACCTAAAATTATTAACTCTACAACCAGTGATGATCAAATTAATAGCGATATTATATTTGATGATCCAAATGTTGAAGTTAATGATGGAAGCGTTGAACACGATACAAATGCTCATGATCCATATGATAATGAACTAGAACAATTAGCTAGAAATGCTTACAAAGAAGCTGAGAAGCAACAAATAATTGCTCAAAAAGCTAAACAACAAAATGTTAAGTTAACCGAATAGCTTGAGCTATATAAGGAAAGGGTTTGGGTTTTTGAAACAAACAATGCAAACAAAACCAATTTTCATAAAGAGTTCATCGAGGCTGATCAGCGGGCAAAGCGAATTGAAACTGAATTTCAAACTCAATTTATTCATGATAGGGATAAAATTAGATCTTTGGAAAAAGAAAAAGATGATTTGCAACTAAATGTTTCAGAACAAAGAAAAAATGTTTTAGAACAAAAAACTACACAAACTTCTTTAAAACGTAAGTTTAATGCAAATGAAGATAAGTATCTCGATGATGTTTTAAATCTGGAAGCTAAACTAAAAAAGAATGAAAATGTGGTTATGAAAATGAGTAACTCTGTGCAAGCAATGTTTATGCTCGGACCAAAACCTTTGTTGGTTTATGATACATAATTGAAACATGGTTTGAGATACGAAAATCCTTATATGCTCAAGCAAGCAATTTCTCATAATCCTAAGTTAAATGATGCTTCATATCTTCATAGTTCCAAAGTGCATGTGAATGTTTGTGATACTGAGGAAATACTTGAGGATGCAACCAAGAATCAACTTCAAATGGAAAATAAATTGAAAGATCCAATTGCTATTGAGAAGAAACAAAATTTTCGTCCAATTGATTATGGGAAGTTAAACGATCTTTACAAAAATTTTGTTCCACAAGTAGAGCTATCTTTTGAACAAAATATTTTTCATCCGCCTCTATGACTTCTGAAACTCATACAAGTGCAAGTACATCGAGTTCACCTCTCGTAACAATGCCAAGTTCAAGCAAATTAATTAGACATTTTCACAAGTTAGAAAATGAAATTAAAAAATTATACATTCTTATGGACACTAAAACCCCTCCAAAAAGTATACTCTTTACAAAAGCAGTATCCAAAAGAAATAAAAGCAATGATGGATGTTTTTGAATCAATGGAAAGTGATCTTGATGCAACAATGCAACAAAATGAGATTTTCAAAGATCAACTCTTTGAGGCAACATTCAAGCATGATGTTGAAAAATGTGTGTTGATGTGTTTTGGTTCTATGGATGATGATTTAACTGCTGAAATTGAGAAAGTCAAGAGGGAATCCAATGATGTGCAAGAGAATTTGCATAAACGAATCAAAATTCTTGAATATGATGTTCAAAGATGTCAAAAGCAAAGTCTTGATTTTGAATTACAATTGCAACATGAGAAAGAAAAAACGAAATGTGAATCTTCTTTAAAAAATCTATGTGAAACCTCTTGGATATCAAAAATGAAGAAGCTTGAGAATGAGAACGTGTCTTTGGAATTTCAAGTACAATCTTTGGTTAAAGAACGTGAAAAATATCAAATTGGAATACCAAAAGCTTTTTGATTCAATCAAAAGGACACGGACTCAATCTCAATAGGAGATTAATGAATTGATCGAGAGTGTTAACCAAAAGACATATGCATATGGGGATGTAAGGGCACATAATCAAGATCTTTTGATAACAATCTTTGAGTTGAAATCCAAATTAAAATATGTTGAAAAAGGTAAGTCTGTAAATACTAAGTTTGACAAAACTTTAGTTTCCGACAACTTATATTTGTTACACCGATTAATAAACAAGTTGTTAAAAAGAAAAAGTTTGTTACAAAAACTGAAGAGAAACATGTTTTGACAAAAACAGTCACTTTATATACTTCACCTACAAAAAAGAAACAAGATAATAAGAACACCAATGTCATAGCATCGGGGATGTACAAGGTTAATACAGCAAATACACAGGAAACTAATAGTGTTTTAACTTCCACAGGACTGAAAGATGTTACTAGTGTTAGAAGATCATCGAGTAGAAGCTCATTGTTTAAGAATAATGTCTTGTCAAACACTAAGAATCATTCAGAAGATGTAGAAGTTCATGTTAGGACAAATAAAAAGACAAATATTACATCTAAAAAGAATGTTGTTCAAATAAAAAAGATTGTAACCAATGTTGATGTTAAAAATGCTCTTAAAGCAAATGATGATATATTTTGTGTTTCTTGTGAGAAAAATGTGCTTACCCCATGTCATGATAAATGTCTTGCGAAATATAAGTTGTCTGCAAATTCAAAAGTTAGAAGAGCCTTGTACACTACTCCTAGAACTGTGAAATCGTCTTTAGATACTACTACCATAGTTACCAAAACTAGGTTTGCCATAGATTCTCCCGTAAGTACGAAACATAAGGACTCTAGTGCTTCAAAGTCAACTTCATTATTTGGTGCAAGAAATCTCACTTAGTAAATACATAAGGACAAAAATAAACACTAGTAGGAAGTGGCAAAATGGTATGAAACACAACCAAATGTTGGTTGGTCCCCTAAGAGCTTCACTGCTAATGCACATCCGAGGGTTGTTAAAAGTAGAGACCATGTTGTATCTTACTCTAACACATCAGTTCCCATTAGAAAAATAGGTAGCTGAAGAAACTAAAGAATCAATGATCCGGTGGTTAGGGAGACTCAAACCACAAGATAGCCATGTTTAGAGAGAGAGTAGAGAGAAAAATAAATGTGTAAAATAAGATGAAAATAGAAAATAATACAAGAGTCTCAACCCCTTCATAGAAGCCATGGAGGGGTATATATAGTCCATACGCCTCATATCTATACAATAATGCCTATTCTAGTCCCTGCGTATGTGACTATGATAAACTATGGTAATTACATAATGTCGTCACATAAAATGGATTTCTAACAATCTTCTCCCATGGGACGATATGCGGAATTACTTACAATATTTTCTTAACAAGTACATATTGATTAAGAACATGAACTTCCATGAAGCTTCCAATGCTGATGATGTCTTCTGTGGTCTTTGACTTCAAGTCTTCACTCCACCATGAATCATCTTTGTAGTACCTTGTAGGAGAAATATTATAATAGGCATGAACTAGGTAACCCATACACTTCTTAGTTAAGGAGAAGCTTCTGAATCAGCTTCCCCCTAATTCATGCCACATATTCTTCATTTAGAAGCTTTCAAAGCTTCCCCCTAAACTAGCAATCCTCTCTTGAGAAGTTTCAAAGCTTTCTTACAATCTTGGAATAATTAAGTGCACAGCGAAATTAGTAGGATACCACATCAAATATTATTGCTTCTTTAAGAATAAGCTTAGTGATTAACCGTTCAGGGAAACATTAATTAGATCAGCAATGTATCTTCTCACGCTTGAATAATTCTTCTCATAACTCTTCCCCCTGGAAATTCAAATAATGCATACTAACTTTCACAAGATATCTCTTCCCCTATGTGGTTGAAGAAATGCACCCAAAAGCCACAAGCTAAAGCGCTGATTTTTTCTGCGGTTATGACATTTGTCTTCCCGGCACGGCCTAACAAAAAAGATTTTCAAGAAAGATGACTTTTTTAAGCTTTCAAGAGAAAGAAAGGCAAAGACTCTCGAGTGTATCTCCTCCTTCCCCCTTGCTGGTTTCGATACCTCAGAATCAGCAAAAATTTGTACGCACAAATACTTGAATACTTGTGTGAAGAATAAATTAGCTCAAATCTATCCCGTGAGAATCAACTGCTGATCAAATCTCTACTCATAAACTCTCTCTGACTATCTTTTTACCAACCGTTTTGTAGTCTATTTGAAGTGACCACTGATGGAGTAAACCCAATATACCAAACTTGACACTGAAGTAGAATTCCCTATTCTTGTGACTTAAGCTTGCACTAATGTTGGAAGAATAGTGTAGAGAAACTCAATACTTACCAAGCAAACTATGAGACATTCATCACCTTTTGCGATTATCCACAACGTATTATGTGTGTGACACTGAGAACTACAACGAATCTCCTTTAAGTGATAGTTATCCAGGTCTTTAACTAACCACCCCCACTGCTGGTAACTAGATAACCCAAGTCTTCATCCAAAATCTTAAGCCCGAGCAAGTTATCATTGAAAGTCATGCATCCAACCAACCCAGACTTTAAGACAAAATAAGAACACGCCTTCATGAAATCCAACTTCAATCTTAAATAAGTGATACCCAATCAACTCCGTAGTCACGTAGAAAAATTAATTCCAAATCTAGCCATTAAAATTTAGTTTCATGATTCTTTATAAAAATCAATCCCGGACTCGTCACATTGTCACTTTGCCATTTTGAACCTCGAATACAACCCCCAGACTCGTCACATTGTCACTTTGCCATTTTGAACCTCGAATACAACCGATAACCATTTTAATCTTAAATATTTAGTCCAAGTTAACCAATTTATACACCAATTTGTATAAACTTTTGGTTAAGAAGATAAGACTACAATAAACAAGCTCAAAAATAACCATTAACAACTAAATATAGCAATAATCATCCCAAGTGAATCATATAACCAATTTAGTACTAATATAAAATAGTTAACACTCAAACTGTTGTACCCGGGTCCATCACAATCTCAGCCCACTCAATTTAACCCAGCTTAAATATGTGTACAAAACGTTAACTTAAGTGGCAAATTAAAAGTTAACGTTCGTGTATATGACTTGAGCCCAAACGACCAACCTAATATCATAAACCTGAAGAGCACAGCTCGTGCCTTGTCCTATGCTCATCCCATATTTAAGAAAGACCACATCCAGCCAACTCAATACATTTACCCTAAACATTAGGGATTTATATATGACCTAACCCTAATCCCCACTTAACACAGTCATGTGCAATCACCCACTTCTCTCCCAACAGATACATATACTCTCCCATCTAAACTCCATCTCATATCACATCAACAACAAAGATGATCTCGATATAAAACCCAAACGAATTAAACACAAACCCTTTTGATCATTCTTTAAATATCGAGTACAAGCACGTCATCAAGGTCTTTAGAATGAGGTCTCAGGTAGGTTGTGTGTCTTACATTTGATTTGTGTTTCAATCAAAACAAAGGTTGATTATAACATAAGTGTTATTAGTCAATCTTTAATTTTGTATATCAAAGAAGGTTTATCTTCATATATCAATGATGAGGTTAATGCTTTCATTTGTTTGATCTTTTATAAGATCTTGAATATTAATTGCTAATCACGAAAAGCATTATCTAAGATCTTGATTTTTTTCATATAGTTCCAAGTTATAGTGAGGTTGGAGATGGTATAGAATTAGTTTGATGTTGTGGAAAATGATTTGTGATGAAGGGATATAGGCTTTGGGATTGGATTTGTTGGTGTGGCACTGATGATGGGATTAAGGTTTAGAGATTGGATTTGATATTGAGGTGAATGAGAGTTGTTGATATTGTTATTGAGTTTTGGTTGTGGGTTAATGTCTATCTTGTTTATGTCTTCACCTTCTTGTCTTCTATTATTTGGACTGACTCAGTTGAGTCGACTAGGTCAACTCGGTAATTACTGAGTTGACTCGGTTTAAGTCTGATCTATATATTTCTTGCAAAACATATAAATACATATTTCACATAGAACTGTTGTAACATATTTCACATGATCTGTAACAAAACGGACAGAGTAAAGTTTTTGAAATTTGTAATATTTCGCACGAAACAATACCTGTCATATTTCACACCTGTATAATTACATATTTCGCATGCATATTTCGCACAAACCTGTGAATATGCATATTTCTCACCCTTCGTAAGCATGTTTCGCATGCTTTAAAATGATCCTAAAAAATAAGTTTGAAAATAAGCAGATCTGAGAATAAGCAAGAACGACAGAAACAGACCCATGAAAAATAAGCCATGAAGTTGTCCTATTTTTAGATCTAAAAATAACACAACCATAAAAAAATGCCAACACAGATCTGAGACAGATTTATCATTAAACCGTGACAGAGGACAAAAAAAAGACAGAGTTGAGACCACAACCGGATCCAAAAGCATAAACCGACCCGACCTAAGAATGAAACCGAGGCTCTGTTACCAATTGAAGAAACTAAAGAATCAATGATTCGGTGGTCGGGGAGACTCAAGCCACAAGATAACCATGTTTAGAGAGAGGGTAGAGAGAGAAATAAATGTGTAAAATAACATGAAAATGGAAAATAATACAAGATTCTTAACCCCTCCATGGAAGCCATAGAGGGGTATATATAGTCCATACGCCTCATATCTATACAATAATGCCTATTCTAGTCCATGCACATGTGACTATGATAAACTATGGTAATTATGTAATGTCGTCACATAAAATGAATTTCTAATAGTAGCCAAACCATCCATTCTTTCATCTGTGTGTTCTTCATGTGATGCAGGTGATCCAGGTGATCTAGATCGTTTTGTGGATTGTTGATAGTGGTTGTTCAAAGCACATGACTGGGAATATTAAACTGCTGAAAAGTTTTGTTGAGAAATTCATGGGCACAATCCACTTTAGAAACGATCACTTTGCAGCAATCATAGGCTATGGTGATTATTTACATGGCAATGTCACCATCTGTCATGTATATTATGTTGAAGGTCTAGGACACAACCTCTTTTCTGTAGGTCAATTCTGCGACGATGATTTTGAAGTTACTTTTCGATCCAAGACATGCTATGTACGCAATCTAGAAGGAGATGATCTATTAATGGGTGCTCGTGAATCAAACTTATATACGATCTCCATTTCAGATATGGTAGCTTCTTCTCCTGTTTACTTAATGTCCAAAGCCACTTCAACAAAATCATAGTTTATGGCACCGAAGACTCTCGCACCTGAACTTTGGTACTATTAATCATTTTACTAAACAAGACCTGGTTGATGGACTTTCGAAATTCAAATACGACAAGGATCATCTATGTTCTACATGCGAGCGAGGAAAGAGCAAGAAAGGTACTTTTCCACCTAAATTGGTTCCAAGTACTCATTCCAAGTTGGAATTGATTCATGTAGATTTATGCGGGCCAATAAGGGTAGAAAGTATCAATGGAAAGAAGTATATTTTGGTGATTGTTGATGATTATTCTTACTATACGTGGGTATATTTTCTTTGAACAAAAGATGAGGCTCCTGAGATGATCAAGAAGTTCATTGCTCTTGTCTAATTGAATTTCAACATTAAAATTCAAAAACGTTAGGACAGATAATGGAACTGAGTTCAAAAACGCAACACTTCAGACTTATTATTAAAAGGTAGGTATTATGCAACAATTCTTAATTTCCAAAATGCCTCAACAAAATGGTATGGTCGAAAGACGAAATTGTACTCTTGTAGAAGCTGCTCAAACAATGCTTATCTTTTCAAAATCACTAGAATTTCTTTAGGCCGAATCTATCTCCATCGCTTGCTTTACTCAAAACTGTTCATTGATTCATACAAGGTACAACAAGACTCCATATGAACTGCTTCACAACAGAAAACCAAACTTGGAGTACTTTAATGTGTTTGTATCACTTTGTTATCCAACTAATGATCGGTAAGACCTTAGAAAAATGAAATCCAAAGCAGACATTGGTATCTTTATCGGCTATTCGGAATCATCCAGAAGGTTTTGGATTTATAATTGTATAACCAAAAAGATTATGGAAACCATCCACGTCAAGTTTGATAAACTCACGACTATGGCTTCTAAACATAACTATTTGGAACACAAGACAAACTGCTTCAATAATGATGATTCATCAGCAGAATTCACTTCTACACCATCACAAGAGGATTTGGATAATTTGTTCGGTCCAATGTACGAGGAATACTTTGAGAAGAGATCTCCTGAAGTATCCATCAATTCCGCTGCATAAACAACTCTTCATAATAATGACACACCTTTTGCCATCATGAATCATCATTGAAGATATTGAAGCTCCTCCCATTATATCCTCTTCAGAAGAACAAATTTCTTCACTCTCATTTGATAATGCTGTTGAATCAGTTCAAAAAGACTCTGCAGATCTTGATGGAAACACATTGTTAACACCATATAATTCTTCAACATTTGAAGAAGCTAAGTTATCTTCAATAGCTGCGGATCCATCAAATATGCATGAGTTCAACAACGTTCAACACTCAACACACACCTGGACAAGCTCATCCATTAGAACAAGTGATTGGTGACCCATCCAAACCTATGATGACGAGAAGTAGGCTTCATACAGATGTTGAAGTGTGTATGTACGGTTTAAAAATGAGTACTACCGAGCCTAAAATTATCAAATAAGCCATGTCTGATCAAAGCTAGATAGAGTCTATGCAAGATGAGCTTCATCAATTTAAGAGGCTAGATGTATGAGAATTAGTTCCACGACCTTCTGACAGAAACGTAATCGCAGTCAAATGGCTCTGGTAGAATAAAACTAATGCATAAAACACTGTGATAAGGAACAAGTCTCGTCTTGTGGCTAAAGGTTACAAACAGGAAGAGGGCATCGATTTTGAAGAATCATTCGCTCTAGTTGCTCGCCTTTAAGTAGTCAGGATGTTCGTTGCTTATGATGCTCATAAAAACTTCACCATCTTTCAAATGGACTTTAAAACAACATTTCTTAATGGTCCATTGAAAGAAGAAGTTTATGTAAGTCAACCAGACGGCTTTGTTGACCCAGACTTTCCAGAAGATGTCTACAAGTTGAAGAAAGCTTTGTACGGTTTCAAGTAAGCTCTAAGAGCATGCTACAACAAATTATCTTTCTTCCTAATTGAACATCACTTCACTAAAGTATTTTTGACCTGGCTTTATTCATGAGACGTCACGGGGGAGACATATTACTTGTTCAAGTATATGTCGATGACATCATTTTTTGTTCAACAAACCCAGCTTTTCAAAACATTTTGCAAATCTTATGAAAAACAACTTTGAGATGTTAATTATGGGTAAATTAAAGTTCTTTCTAGGACTTTAAATTCATCAATCTACTTGTGGCATCTTCATTAGTCAGTCACAATATGCAATTAAGCTTTTAAAGAAACAAGGAATGGGTGAATGTGACTCCATGAGTACACCAATGGCTACAGCCAGACTGGATGCTGATTTATAAGGCACTCCTACCGATCAGACGAAATATCATAGCATGATCGGAGGGCTCATGTATCTCACCGCCAGTAGACTAGACATTGCTTTTGCCACCTTTGTATGTGCTCGTTATCATGCATGACCTACAATCAAACACCTCAAAGAGGTTAAACGGATCTTTGTTAGGATTAAAAGTCTTCTTGATGTTGTTTAAATTACTACTGCTCATGTTTGTGTTAATGCTGCTCAACTGGATTTAGTGCTGCTCATGAACTTTAAATAAAATATGCTAAGTGTTTACTACTGCTAGTACACAGTTACTACTGCTAGTGAATATTAGTATTGCTAGTGAAAATATGCTAAGTGTTCACTACTGCTAGTACAAAGTTACTACTGCTAGTGAATGTTAGTACTGCTCAAGGTTAAGATTGCTCAGAGATGAAGTTAATGCTGCTGAGAATAAGTTAGTATTGTTTGATTAGTTAGTACTGCTTATATGATATGTATTAAGTTATTTGTTTATAGAAAAGATTATGGATACTTAGGAAAGTATTGTAAGTCGACTAGGTCTCCTTGGTGTATAAAAGGAAGTCCTAGGGCATAGAGTTTGATATCTTTTATAAATATTTTGAAGTATTATTAGACGTATAATTAATAGCTTTAAGGTTTTTGTAACCCTAATACTTTGAGAGTATTCGTATTATTATCATTAATAATATTGGAGCTTATTTGTTGAATTGTATGTTCATTGAATTACTGTTTCATTGATAATTATTCTTAATATTAAAGATTAGATTCTGCATAATCTTTAATACATTCAAAAACAGTTTCTACTATAGTTGTCTTAGATTTATCTAATATAAAGTGGGATCAACAAGAACCTATTGTTTGAATTAGTGCTGCTCATGTTTGTGTTAATGCTGCTCAGCTAGATTTAGTGTTGCTCATGAACTTCAAAGAAAATATGATAAGTGTTTCCTACTGCTAGTACACAGTTACTACTACTAGTAAATATTATTACTGCTAATGAAAATATGCTAAGTGTTTACTACTGCTAGTACAAAGTTACTACTGCTAGTGAATGTTAGTACTGCTCAAGGTTAAGACTGCTCAGAGATGAAGTTAATGCTGTTGAGAATAAGTTAGTACTATTTGATTAGTTAGTAATGCTTATATGATATGTATTAAGTTATTTGTTTATATAAAAGATTAGGGATACTTAGTAAAGTATTGTAAGCCGACTAGGGCTCCTTGGTGTATAAAAGGAGGTCCTAGGGCATAGAGTTTGATATCTTTTATCAATCTTTTGAAGTATTATTAGACATATAATTCATAGCTTCAAGGTCTTTGTAACCCTAATACTTTCAGAGTATTCATATTATTATCATTAATAATATTGGAGCTTATTTGTTGAATTGTATGTTCATTGAATTACTGTTTCATTGATAATTCTTCTTAATATTAAAGATTAGATTCCGCATAATCTTTAATACATACAAAAACAGTTTCTACTATAGTTGTGTTAGATTTATCTAATATAACTAAACCTTAAACAAGCTTAAGGAATTCGATCTATTGAAGTGGGATTAACAAGTGGTATCAGAGCTTGTTTAAGAACCTATTTTTGCTAAAAGATATGGATCAAGATTCTGCACACATGGTGGCTGCATCCAAAGTTCCCATGCTCAAACCTAGTGAGTATGAGATATGGAGGATGAGGATTGAACAATATATCCAGATGATAGACTATGCACTGTGGGAAGTCATAGAGAATGGTGCAACCTTGCCAAAAACAAAAATTGTGGAAGGAGTTATGACAGAGATACCTATTACAACTGCTGAGGAAAAGGCTCAGAGAAGATTAGAGGTGAAAGCTAGAAGTACTTTAATGATGGGCATTCTTAATGAACATCAGTTAAAGTTTAACTCTATAAAGGATGCTAAGAAGTTGTTGGAAGCTGTTGAAAAGAGATTTGGTGGGAATGCAGCTACAAGAAAGACTCAAAGGAATCTCTTAAAGCAGCAATATGAAAACTTCACTGCTCCAAGCTCAGAGATGCTTGATCAAACTTTTGATAGGCTTCAAAATCTTGTGAGTCAGTTGGAGCTTTTGGATGAAAAGCTTTCACAAGAAGATGTTAATCAAAAGTTATTAAGAAGTTTGTCACCTGAGTGGAACACACATGTTATTGTGTGGAGGAATAAAGCTGATTTAGATACAATGAGCATGGATGATCTCTACAACAACCTCAAGGTGTAGGAACCAAAAGTTAAAGGGATGTCTAGCTCAAGTTTAAGCACACAGAACATGGCTTTTGTGTCCTCTTTAAATAACAACACTAGCAGCACTAATGAAGCAGTTAATGCTACTCATGGAGTTTCTACTGCTAGCACTCAAGTTAATGCAGCTAACTCTACAAATATTGATAACTTAAGTGATGCTGTTATTTATGCATTCTTTGCTAGTCAACCAAATAGTCCTCAACTTGTACATGAGGACTTGCAACAAATCCATCCAGATGACATGGAAGAGATGGATTTGAGATGGCAAATGGACATGTTAACTATGAGGGTAAGAAGGTTTTTAAAGAATACAGGAAGGAAGCTTACTGTTAATGGCAATGAGACTATTGGTTTTGATAAGTCTAAAGTGGAGTGCTACAACTGCTACAAGAGGGGACATTTTGCTAGGGAGTGTAGAGCTCCAAGAAATCAAGACAACAAGAACAAGGAAAGCTCAAGAAGGAGTGTGCATATATAAACTTTTACTTCTACAGCTTTGGTGTCATGTGATGGTCTTGGTGGATATGATTGGAGTGATTAGGCAGAGGAAGGGCCCAATTATGCACTCATGGCTTTCTCATCTTTAAATCCTGACTCAGAGGTATCCAATGATTCTATTTGTTCAAAATCTTGTTTGGAAACTGTTGAACTTCTTAAATATCAAAATGATCAACTATTAAAAGATTTAAAGAAATATGAGTTAATAGTTCTAGGTTATAAGACAGGTTTAGAGTCTGGAAGAAAAACTTGAAGTTTATAAAGCAAATGAGTCTATTTATTTACAAGATATTAAGGGCTTAAAATTTGAAATTCATATAGGAGAAATAACTATTAGAGAGCTTAGGAAGAAGCTTGAAATAGTTCAAAAAGAAAAAGATGGCATTCAACTTAATGTAGATAAATTTAAACATGCATCTAAAAGTTTAAACAAGCTCATAGAGTGTCAGATAGTTGACAATTGCAAGAAAGGTTTAGGCTATAAAAATTATAATGCAGTTCCACCTCCCTACACAGTAAATTTCATGCCTCCAACACCTGACTTGTCTTTTACTGGTTTAGACGAGTTTGTTAATGAGCCTGTAGTTGAGAACTGTAATGCTATGTCTAATAAAGAAGAGCCTGAGGTAGTCAGGAAGTATGATGATGCCCCAAGTATTGAAGAATAAGTGTCAGATGATGAGGAAGAGAATGTGTCTCAGCCTAAAACTGAAAAGAAAACAGTTATGCCTAGTATTGTTAAGAAAGAGTTTGTCAAATCTAAACAACAAGAAAAAACTGCTAGGAAAACTATTAAACAAGTTGAGCAACATAAGCAAAACACTTACAATCCAAGAGGCAATCAAAGAAATTAGAACAATATGATGTCTCAAAAACTAGGAAGAAATTTTAAGATGTTTAATAAGGCCTGTTATGTGTGTGGAAGCTTTGATCATTTGCAGGTTGATTGCAATTACCATCAAAAATAGTTTCAAAATCAAAGGATGGTAAAACCTGTTTGGAACAATGCCCAAAGGGTGAATCATCAAAACTTTGCTAAAAAGACTCACCCCTGTGCTAAAAAGAACTTGGTTCCAAGAGCAGTACTAATGAAGTCTGATTTAGTATCAATTAATACTGCTAAACAAAATATTTCAAAAACAACAGTATTGGTTAATACTGCTAGACAAGTTAATGCTGCTCACTCAAAAACAACAGTGAATGCTGCTAGACCAATGTCATATCTTTCTAAAACAGCACATTCAACTGTTAAAAGGCTCATTCATAAGAACACATCATTTAAAAACATTAATATTAATCAAAGGGTTAATACTGTTAGGGGTAAAAAAATTAATACTGCTAGGCCAAAAGTAGTAGTTAATGCTGTTAAAGGAAATAATTTTAATGCTGTTAAGGCCTCAGCTTGTTGGGTTTGGAAACCAAAGCATAAAGTTTTAGACCATGTTTCTAAACACAAAAGTGCATCAATCACGCTAAAAAGTTTGATTATATTGATGCACAAGGCAGATCCAAGTCAGTGATGGCTTGGGTCCCCAAAAGAAACTGATTTTCTTATCTAATGTGCAGGGCAATCCACAAATGGATTTACAGGATCAAAGAGTGATTGATAGTGATGCTCAAGGCACATGACAGGGAATATGTCCTATCTTACAGACTATGAAGAGATAGATGGAGGATATGTTGCTTTTGGAGGGAACCCCAAAGGAAGAAAAATCACAGGAAAAAGTACCATTAAAACTGGTAATCTAGATTTTGAAAATGTGTATTTTGTGAGAGAGTTAAAGTTTAATCTCTTTAGTATCTCACAAATGTGTGATAAAAAGAATAGTGTTCTTTTTAATGACACTGAATGTATTGTTTTATCTCCAAACTTTAAGTTAATTGATGAAAGTCAAGTTTTACTTAGAGTTCCTAGAAAGAACAATATGTATAGTGTTGATTTAAAGAACATAGTTCCTAAAGGAGGTTTAACTTGCCTTTTTGCAAAAGCCACATCTGATGAATCTAAACTTTGGCATAGAAGGCCAGGTCACTTAAATTTTAAAACCATGAATAAATTGGTTAAGGGAAATCTTGTAAGAGGTTTACCTTCCAAACTTTGTTGAAAAGGGGAAAGCAAACAGAGCCTCTTGTAAGTTCCAAAAGAGAACTCAAATCCAGTCTTCCTTTACATTTGTTTGCATATGGACTTGTTTGTCCATACATTTGTAAAAAGCCTTAAGAATAAAATGTTCTATTGCCGTAGTTTGTCCAAGATGATTACAGTAGGTTTACATGGGTTTTCTTTCTAGCTACTAAGGATGAGACTAGTGGCATTCTTAAGTCCTTTATAACTGGGATAGAAAATCTAGTAGATCACAAGGTTAAGGTGATTAGATGTGATAATGGAACTGAGTTCAAAAACAGAGAAATGAATCAGTTTTGTGAGATAAAGGGTATTTTGAGACAATTTAGTGTAGCTAGAACTCCTCAACAAAATGGAGTTGCTGAGAGGAGGAATAGGACACTAATTGAGGCTGCTAGGACTATGCTAGCTGATTCTAAGTTGCCAACTACTTTTTGGCTAAAGAGAAGCAGTTATACTGCTTTGCTATGTGCTAATTACGAGTGTTGTAGTTAAGCCTCAAACAAAGACCCCATATGAACTTTTTCATGGTAGAACACCAACTTTAAGTTTTATGAGACCATTTGGGTGTCCTGTTACCATTCTTAATACCATAGATCACTTAGGCAAATTTGATGGTAAGGCTGATGAAGGTTTCTTTGTTGGATACTCTTTGAATAGTAAAGCCTTTAGAGTATTCAATAGTAGAACAAGGATAGTGGAAGAAAACTTGCATATTAGGTTTAGTGAGAGTACACCTAATGTTGTAGGTAGTAGACTAGATTGGCTATTTGATATTGATGCACTAACAAGAACAATGAATTATGAGCCACTTGTTGCAGGTACACAGTCTAATGGTTTTGCAGGTACAAAAGAAAGTGATAATGCAGGTCAAGCTAGAAAGGAGACAGAACCTGTCAAAGATTACATTTTGCTACCATTATAGACTGCTGATCCACCATATTCCCAAGATCCAAAGACTTCTCATAATGATGGATCCAAACCTAGAAGTGATGATGGAAAGAAGGTTGATGAAGATCCAAGAAAAGATAGTGAATGTAAAGATCAAGATAAGGAAAATAATGTTAACAGCACTAACAATGTTAATACTGTTGGTAATGTTAATACTGTTAGTTCAACTATTAATGCTGCTCGCACAAATGAGGTTAATGTTGTTGGTGTAAAAACAAGCATTGAACTTCTATTTGATCCAAATATGCCTGCTTTGGAAGATGATAGCATATTTGAATTCTCAAGAGATGATGAAGATGATGGTGCAGTGACTGACATGAACAATTTGGATACAACAATCCAAGTCCGTCCTAATCCAACTACAAGAATTCATAAAGATCATCCTCTAGATCAAGTTATTAGAGATTTTCAATCAGCTATACAAAAAAGAAAGATGTCAAAGAATTTGGAGGAACATGGGTTTATTAGTACTATTCAACAAAGAACAAACCATAAAGACCTTCAAAACTGCTTGTTTGCTTGTTTTTTATCATAGGAAGAACCCAAAAAGGTAATTTATTCATTGAAGTATCCAAGCTGGATAGAGGCTATGCAAGAAGAGCTTCTACAATTCAAGTTACATGAAGTTTGGACTTTAGTGGATTTACCTAATGGAAAAAGGGCTATAGGCTCTAAATGGGTTTTCAGAAATAAAAAGGATGAAAGGGGAATTGTGATAAGAACTAAAGCAAGATTGGTTGCTCAAGGATACACATAAGAAGAAGGGATTGACTATGATGAAGTCTTTGCCCTGTTGCAAGAATTGAAGAAATTATGCTATTTTTAGCTTATGCTTCATTTAAAGATCTTGTGGTGTATCAAATGGATGTAAAAAGTGCTTTTCTCTATGGGAATATTGAAGAAGAGGTGTATGTATGTCAACCACCAGGATTTGAAGATCCAGACTTTACTGATAGAGTATACAAGGTTGAAAAAGCACTGTATGGACTACATCAAGCTCCTAGAGCTTGGTATGAAACATTGTCAACATATTTGTTGGACAATGGGTTTCAAAGAGGGAAAATTGACAAGACCTTATTCATCAAAAGGCACAAAGGTGATATTTTGCTGGTCCAAGTTTATGTGGATGATATCATCTTTGGTTCAACAAAGAAGGAGCTATGCATTGCATTTGAGAAGTTGATGCATGAGAAATTTCAGATGAGTTCTATGGGAGAACTTACATTCTTCTTGGGATTACAAGTGAAGCAGAAGAAGGATGGCATATTTATTAGTCAAGATAAATATGTTGCTGAAATTTTAAAAAAATTTGGGTTTACAGAAGTCAAGACTACAAGCACACTAATGGAAACTCAAAAGCCTCTGCTCAAGGATGGAGATGGTGAAGAATTGTATGTTTATATATATAGGTCAATGATTGGTTCATTGATGTATCTTACATCTTCAAAACCTGACATCATGTTTGTAGTGTGTACCTGTGCTAGATACCAAGTCAATCAAAAAATTTCACATCTTCATGCTGTGAAAAGGATTTTTAGGTACTTAAAAGGTCAACCAAAATTGGGCCTTTGCTATCCAAAGGATTCTCCTTTTGATTTGGTAGCATAAACTAATAGTGATTATGCTGGAGCAAGCTTGGATAGGAAGTCTACAACAGGAGGTTGTCAATTCCTTGGATATAGATTAATATCATGGCAGTGCAAGAAAAAGACAGTGGTTGCAAATTCCATAACAGAAGCTGAGTATGTGGCTGCTTCAAGTTGTTGTGGACAAGTGCTTTGGATTCAGAATCAACTACTTGATTATGGGTATAATTTTATGCATACCAAGATCTTTATTGACAATAACAGTACTATTTGCATAATTAAAAATCCTATTTTTCATTCAAAAACAAAGCATATAGAGATCAGACATCATTTTATTAGAGATTGCAATGAAAAGAAATTGATTTAAATGGTCAAAATCCATACTAACAAAAATGTTGCAGATTTGCATACAAAAGCTTTTGATGTAAGTAGATTTCAATATTTGATTGCTAGTATTGGAATGCTAAATCTTTAAAGTCTTTTATCTTTATATGTTTTTGTAGAGTTTTGTATGAATTAATAATGTTATTCATGTCATTAAAAGTTTATGCTGTTAAGTATAATTAGTACTACTAGTTATATTTAATACTGCTGAGTTTCTACTATTAGTTATACTTAATATTGCTAGGTATAATTAATACTGTGATAATTGCAAAAATTGTTATGGCTTGTGTTTTCTTAGTTTTTGGGATAACGTTTTGCAGGAAAAACAAAGAAAAGTGTAAGATTAATGATGGGAAAGTTGTTTGGAATGGAATTGAAGTTAATACTAGTGACTCAAAGTTAATGCTGTTAGGCATAACTTACTACTGTTGAGTTACTATTGCTGGGTTGTTAAGGGTATTTTCCATAAATACTTTGATTAAATTAATTTCAATTAATCAATTAATCGATTTCATTCTTTCAAATACTCTCCAGTTACAAACCCTAACTCAATTTTATCATCCATTATCAAAACCTAACACAAATAACGACTCTAAAGTTTGCATATACTCATAATATGGTCGCGTTTTTATCTAAACCCACAAAGAGTGATGGGTTTAAACAAATTGTGGATTTTTTGAATGCATACCTTATAAGGTATGCATTAACGATTAATCCTACAATATATATTTCTTGCATTGAATCTTCAACTAGCAGATGAGGAAGGTGTTGATTGTTTACCAAATTCTACCATTTTTGAACAACTTACATTGATGAGGTATAAGAAAATTTCACAAAAACTAACTTTTTATAAACCATTCTTTTCCCCACAATGGAAATTTCTAATTCATACTATTTTATAGTGTCTAAGTTCAAAGACTACTGTCTGGAATGAGTTTAGTAGTACTATGGCATCTGCCATTATCTGCTTAGCTACAAACCAAAAATTCAATTTTTCAAAATTCATTTTTGAAAGTATGATTAGAAACTTAGATAATTTATCTGGAAAATTTTTGATGTATCTAAGATTTGTACAAATATTTTTGGACCCACAACTTGATGGGATGCCAACTCATAAGAGAATATATATTGCACCCTCTCACACTAAAAAGATTTTTGGAAATATGAGAATGGTAGGCAAAGGTTTTTCTGCTAGAGTAACACCTTTATTTCAAACAATGGTGGTACAAAACAAATCACAATTGGGTGAAGGTTAAGCAATTCCAACTGATCCCCATTACACACCCACCTTTATTCAACCATCTACTCAACCTCTAAAGATACAACAACCTAGGAAGCCTAAAAGAAAGGACACTCAGGTACCTCAGCCTAGTGATCCTATTGAAAATGTTGTAGATGAGGCTGTTCATAGGGAGTTGGGTGACAGTTTGGTGAGGGTTGCCACTACTAATTCTAGCTTAGAAGTAGAGCAGGACAGTGATAACATAAATAAGACCCAATCCAAGGCAACACCTAATGAATCTAGTTCCCAAGGAACTAATTCAGGTGGTGGTCCCTGGTGCCAAGAAACCATGGGGGATACTATTGCTCAAACTAGGTTTGAGAGTGTATCTAAACATTCTAATTATTCACTGCTCGCAAGAGGTAACACACTTTGAAGTGATGAGGATAGACTTAAACTTGATGAATTGATGGCATTATGTACCACTTTACAAAACTGGGTTCTTGATTTGGAGAAGACAAAGACCACTCAACATAATGAGATTGCTAGTTTGAAAATGAGGGTCAAGAAGCTTGAAAAGAAAGATAGGTCAATAACTCATAGGCTGAAGAGATTATTCAAAGTTAGTTTGACTGCTAGGGTAGAATCCTCTGATAATGAAGAAAGTTTGGGTGAGGATGTATCCAAACAGGGGAGGATTGATGCTATTGATGCAGATGAAGAAATTACCCTGGTTAGTGTTCATGATGTGAATGTTTCTGCTGGTGAGGAGGTGTTTATTGCAGAACAAGATGCTGATCATTAATTGGCTGAAAGAATGCAAGCACAAGAACAAGAAGAGTTAACTATTGAAGAAAATGCTACATTATTTCAATAACTCTTAAAGAAAAAAAGAAAGCATTTTGTAGTTAAAAGAGTAGAAGAGAAAAAAAATCCACCAACAAAAGCTCAAGAGAGAAAGATAATGTGTACTTACCTAAAGAACATGGAAGGATACAAGCTCAAATATTTGAAGTTAAAAGAGTTTGATTCTATCCAAGAGATGTTTGACAGAGCATTCAAAAGGGTAAATATATTTGAAGACTTTAGAATAGAGTTGGTGAAAGGCAAAGAAAAGAGAGTAGGAACAGAGCTGATACAAGAGATTACAAAGAAGCAAAAGGTGGAAGATGACAAAGAAACAGCAGAGCTTAAACAGTTAATGGAAATCATTCCAGATGAAAAAGAAGTAGCAATTGATGTTATACCTTTAGCTGTTAAGTCTCCAAGTATTGTTGGTTGGAAGATTTATAAAGAAGGAAGAAAAAGCTATTATCAAATAATGAGAGCTGATGGAAACTCTCAAATGTACATGATCTTTAGTCAAATGCTTAAAAGTTTTAACATGGAAGATTTGGAAGATTTGTACAAGTTGGTAAAAGCTAAATATGAGTCAACAAGACCAGTGGAAGACTTGGATTTGTTGTTATGGGGTGATTTGAAAACAATGTTTGAACCACATGTAGAAGATAAAGTATGAAGGAATCAACAAGAATACAAAGTGTTGGATTCGAAGATGTATGACTCATGTGGAGTATATTCCTTGATGATGCAACATGTGCAGATTTATATGTTGGTAGAGAAGAAGTATCCCCTTGCACCACTTACACTTTCAATGATGTTGGAAAAGAAGCTTATAATTGATTATGAAAGTTAAATGGCTTATCAGCTTCTTAAATTCATCATGAAACAGCTTAAGAAGTAAAGAAGTGTTTGGAAGCATCCTCCTGGTGTTGATGAAGCTTTAAATGAAGAAACTTGATGATTTTGAAGAAGAATATCAAGTTTAGGGGAGGATTGTTGGGATTAAAAGTCTTCTTGATGTTGTTTGAATTACTGCTGCTCATGTTTGTGTTAATGTTGCTCAGCTGGATTTAGTGCTGCTCATGAACTTCAAAGAAAATATGCTAAGTGTTTACTACTGCTAGTACAAAGTTACTACTGCTAGTGAATATTAGTACTGCTCAAGGTTAAGACTGCTCAGAGATAAGTTAATGCTGCTGAGGTTAATAAGTTAGTACTGTTTGTTGTTAGTACTGCTTATATGATATGTATTAAGTTATTTGTTTATAGAAAAGATTATGGATACTTAGGAAAGTATTGTAAGCCGACTAGGGCTCCTTGGTGTATAAAAGGAGGTCTTAGAGCATAGATTTTGATATCTTTTATCAATCTTTTGAAGTATTATTAGACGTATAATTTATAGCTTCAAGGTCTTTGTAACCCTAATACTTTGAGAGTATTCGTATTATTATCATTAATAATATTGGAGCTTATTTGTTGAATTGTATGTTCATTGTATTACTGTTTCATTGATAATTCTTCTTAATATTAAAGATTAGATTCCGCATAATCTTTAATACATTCAAAATGAGTTTCTACTATAGTTGTGTTAGATTTATCTAATATAACTAAACCTTAAACAAGCTTAAGGAATTCGATCTATTAAAGTGGGATCAACAATCTTTTTGTACCTGCGACAGACTTATAATATGGGTCTATGGTATCCGAAGGATTCTGGCTTTAAACTAATCGCATATTCAGATGCAGACCACACAGGTTTTCATGATGATTGCAAAAGCACGTCAAGAGGCTTACAATTTTTTGGTGAAAATCTGGTGAGCAGGAGTTCCAAAAAGCAAGATTGTACTATGATGTCCACTGTTGAAGCTGAGCATGTATCGTTATCCGCTTGTTGTGCACAAGTCATTTGGATGCGGACACAACCTTTGGACTACGGATACAAATTCAACAAAATACCAATGTATTGCGATTCAAAGAGCGCTATCGCCATATCATGCAATATGGTTCAGCACTCGCGTACTAAGCACATTAGCATCCGGTACCATTTTATTAAGGAACACGTTGAGAAGGGAACGGTTGAATTGTACTTTGTCGGGACAGAATACCAACTTGCTGATCTATTTACTAAAGCTCTTCCAAAGGAACGCTTTGAGTACTTAGTTCATCGAATTGGTATGCAATTTATGACTCCAACACAGTTGGAACATATAGCAAAGTTATCTTCTTAAAAAAGATCATACATCAAACCATGTAAATAAATTTTTCAAAAAAACATAAAAATAAGAAAAACATAAAAAGATTATCTTTAAATTTTTTCAAAATATAAAAACAGATACAAAAATGAAAAAATATATAAAAACATAATTTTAAACAATCACATGTCTTCTCATTTCAATCAGATTCATGATTCGATTTTTCTCAAAAACTCTTTGAATGTATAAACGGGATCATGATCTGAGGGGGAGTTATTCTAATAAAAATGTGTTGTCATTGCTAAACATGTGTTTTGTAAATTTCTATTCACGTAAATTGTTGTATATCATTTTCAAAAGTCACATGTCTTTAACTGCAATGAAAAACAATGATCTCTTGAATAAATGTGTTAATAAAACCAGTGATTCATTCTTTAAACGAATATTTATTCGAGGGGGAGTTATAAATTTTTGTGATTAACCGGACTTTGAAAAAGAAAAAAATCCAAAAATTGAGGACTATTCGTGTAAAGGGATCACACTCCAAGGGGGAGTTTGTGAAATATTGGCTTTAGGATTATCCATATAATTGAAGGACTAAAGGTGCAAAGCTTTCAAACTTACAAATTTCGGTAAACAAGTACAAGGGCCAAAACTGTCAAATACCGAAAACTTTTAAATCCCGTCAAACCATAGTCAACATGGGAATTTATTGGGTATAAAAGGAAAATTATTTTCATTTTTCTTTTATAGTTTTCATCTCATTTTTTATAAGAAGGGTTTATCAATTTCGATCAAGAACAAATCAAGGTTTTATACCGATTAAACTCAAACCCTCTTTTCAAATGTAAGAGTAACATCATTTTCATCATTTTTATTGGGATTAATCTAGGTTTTTGACACATCAAAAATCAATTTTGATAAACTTAAGGTTATCAAAATTTGGGGCTTTTTGAAATTGATGACTGATATATGTTCTTAGATGTTTGTAATTGTATATGTGTGTGTTTAATCGTTGTAGAATTCATCAAATGTGCATGTTTGATCATTTTCGATGAGCTTAACCAATTTCGATGAGACTTCTCAATTTCGATACAGTCAAAAATCAACCTAGATCAATTTTTAATGATTAAGATAGATGTTGTAATGATGTTTGATGACTGTTATGAGGATTAAACGTTTGAATGATCATTTTCGATGTGAGAAACCATTTTTGATGTCAACAACCATTTTTGATGTTAAACAAAATTTTGATTTCAAACATTTTCGATAAAGAGCAAACACAGGATTTAAGAGAACATAGAAAATCATGGTTAAAATTCAATTTCGATGATAAAATGGTCAAAAGTCAAATTTCAATGATTAAATGGTCAAAAGTCAAATTTCGATAGTCAAAAAGTCAACTTTTGATGTGAAATATCAAAAATGAGAATTGGATAATTTTTGGGCTAAGTTTTGGGCTTCATGGACTCATTTTGGGTTATTGGGTTACATTGTATAAATCTACTTATGATTCTGAATGTACTGGTGAATAAGATCAATGCTCAAATGTTTGTGAAATGGATCAGTATCTCATGTGGCTTAATCATTATAATCAAAAAAGTTTTTCAAATGATTTTAGAAGAAGACAAAACCAATCTAAAAATGATTTAATGCATAATACAGCTTGAGTCAAATTCTTCTATACTCAATCGTTTAAGCGGTTTAAGTTACTTTCAATTTTGACCATTTTCTGAATCAGTTGATTGTGGTAGCTACTTATTTTCCTTAAAAGGTATAAGTTTCATCCGGTACTCTTTCAGTGTAGTATAATAAAATTTTGATTCATTGCCATATTATTCACTTAACAAGGTCTTTGAAAAATTTAACATGTGATTTTTGGTGAAATCTTGGTTTTTGTATGGTGTCAAAATGGTACTCTTTCAAAAACAAAGTCTTTAAGAATATGATCGATAACTCTTAGATTTCTCAAAACAAAGTCTTATTCAAAATCAGAGTTTATTCTCATCATTCTTGAAAGAGTATCATTACACAAAGATTTTCTGGTGAGGATTTCTAAAACAGAAAGAGAGATAAAAAAACCATAAGTGAAAAAGCAAATCAAAAGTGTGTTTAAAAAAGAATTTCCTGGACACACATAAAGTGAAATCAAAAGAATAATGCGAATAAAGAATATCGCATGTGCTCGTAAAAGCAAGTAATAAGCACATGAGAAAGAAACTGATCAAAAATATGTTCAAAAAGAATTGCCTGAACATATAAAACAGACAGAGCGGAAAGAGACAAAAATGTTAAGTATGAATTGATTTTGATCTAACACATTCTTGTCACTCATTCGGAATTTATCATGGCAGAACAATATGTCTCTAGAGATGACTTGTATCCACTACAGAAACAGTATGATCTAATGGGTGCAAACAAGAAGATTGATCTTGTAAACCCTCAATGTCTAAATGAAAGCAAGATCCTTGGAGACATTCTCAACAACCATCTACTACGACTCTCATTAGCAGGATCTGCTTTTGTTCCTTAGATATACATTCAGCAATTATTTCATTCACTCAAGCTGGATGATTCAAAGGACAAGTTCAAGTTCTTCCTTGACACTAAAGAGCTTTAGTTTTCATTAGATGATCTGAGACGTATATTCCAACTACTACAAGCTATTGACAACAACAATGTTGGATTTGTTGCTGCTCTAAGTTTCAGTCAGATGCTTCCATTCTTTCAAAATGATCTTGGATTTTCTATTACAATGCGACCTCCTTCACATCTTGTGTCCAAAGGACTCTCACAACCGTGGCAGACACTTTGCAAGATCTTTGCAAGATGCTTAACCACTCGAGTCACAGGTCATGATCAACCACCGTTTCAAATCATGCAGATGCTATATTGTTTTATTAACAATATACATGTGGACTATGCTGAATTACTTTAGGAAGGGTTATACTATTCATACTTGCATCCAACATCACTGATTCCTTACCCAAGAATCACGAAGATAATTTTTAATCATTACATGACTGAGAGTCGTAACATTCCAAGAAGACTACATGAGCACTATTACAGAGTTGAAAATGATGAAGTTGTAAAGTTAACATTCAACTCTGGGAAAAATAAGGAAGGTGATGGAATGAAGATTCCGGATTGGATGCTAACAGAAGAAATGAAGCATACTGCTCATTATCAAATGTATGCTACAGTGTTTCAGGTAGATGTTTCTACGACCCAGTCACAACCGATTGAGTCTACCCAAGGAACGCATAGGACACCTAGCGCTCCTATGACACCTAACCTGTTACTACTGAATAAGAATCAAGTGCTCCACGCAAACCAACTATAATAAGGTTTCGCGTTCGAAGTCAACCAGATCCTGAAACGCCAATACCTATAGCTGCTGAGATTGATATTGATAGTTTGAATGAAACAACACGACTAAGCATTGCTGGACAAAGAAGTCTTGAAGACTTAGAAGCTCAACAGAATGTGGAAAAATTTCAAGAGCACATAACGGATGAAGATCTCGATCAAATTCTAGAAGGTAATGAGAATGTTGATACGGATGAGTTTGTGGATGAAATACTTAATTCTTAAGAGGATCTTGGCAGTAGGATAGAGCCCATAAGTGATAAGGAAATTCTAGAGGTGTAGAAAAGTGACGACGTGAAAATTATTCATGATGATGAAGAGAAGGAAGAGTCAGCTGTAGATGATTTGATCATAAGGAAAGGGAAGGGAATAGAGGAGATTAGGGATTCACCCCCACCCACACCCATTAGATCCCCTAGGACTTTGATGTGTGTTTTTACAAGCTTTAAATTTATAATAACCAGAAATACTAGTTTTGACTAAAAACACAACACTCGGGGCAAGTATACCCTATCGAGTGTAATATATTCTAAGGTAAGTCCATGTCGATCCACGGGATTTGTAGCAATTCATAGATTGTTTATCAAGTAACAAAGGTAATTAATTGTCACGAATCAAATAGCTTAACGTGTGAAGCAAACAAGAAACAAAACATGATCCACATAATAGATAAAGATAGAGCAAGACTTTATATAAACAAATCATACAAGTTATATATGATGGGTAATCATAATAAAAAGCATATGTACCAATGATAACATAGAATCCTTTCGGCCTTTATACTACATCATCACGAGTGCAATAAGCATGGTTTATATCAAATATGCGTACATATGAATTCCTCCTAACCCGGTCGGTCAACATAAGGAAGGGACTTAAACATTATTCTACTTGGGTTATTTTCAATTTATCACACAATTCTCACAAGCATGATATTGATTCGTATGGCCAACACGATTCAAAATGCATATCAAGACAATTAATCCTTTCGGCCTATTTCAATTGCAAGATATATCAAGAGATAAACAATGATCCAAATAAAGATAACATCAAATTCATAAACATGTATATTTATAAATCATAGCAAAATCATCAAATATCATATCTTGTTTCACATATAAGAACAAAGTACCAATACCAATATTTTGACTACAACAACCATCAACCAAAAACTAACAATTCCAAGATCAACAGCTAAATGCTATTGAGATAACTCGGAAAATACCAAGTAACTTTTGGAAATCTACAACATATCACCAAATGGAGTGTTTGGTAACAAGGTTTATGGTGATGATCTTAAGAGAATTTGGTGTGAATCCTTTAATAATCAAAATGGGAAGTATTTAGATTCTAGAAATGGATAGAATGTGGTCTAGATATGGTGTTATAATTCTGGAAATTCGTGGCTATGGTGGTGGTTCGCGGTGGTAGCATGGTGGTAGCATGGCGGTAAGTGATGGATTAAAGGGGTGTTTGGATCATTGGATCCTAAGATCCTCACCACTCTTTCCTTCTCTCCAAAGCCTCAAATGAAGTTGTGTGTGTATGATATATGTTTCTTTTAGATGTGTTTTGGGGTGAAATTCGTTCTCTATTTATAGGCTGAAATCGGGCAAAAGTGAGTCGCAGTTAGTTGTAAAATGCGGTGTACTTTGCTAATTAATGCACTCGTATTAAATTTCTAAGGGAAAGTGCGTCGTACTTCAGAGGAAAGTGCGGCGTACTTCAAGTATTTACTGCTTCATTAACTTCGATAGAAAGTTTGTCGTACTTTAGAGGAAAGTGCGGTGCACTTCTTGTGTAACTTTGCTTTAAGCCCTTCTTCTTTTCTTTGTTCTTCATTTTGGTAGCATAAACACTTGATCTTTATCTCATTAAGCTTTTGAATGTCTTCTAGCGAACTTGCACATAATTTTATGCTTCAAGTACCGAAAGTTCTTAGTATTAACCAATGTATATACATAAAAGCATTGATAACGCATATAAAAACATGTATAATTTGAGCGTTATCAAATCCCCCCACACTTAAAACTTTGCTTGCCCTCAAGCAAATCTAAGAAAGAAATTTTATAAACAAGGTCCTAGGTAACAAGACAAGGAAATTTTATATATATACATTTTTAAAATTTTGATTTTTTTTATATTTTTTATTTTTTTAAAAAGAAATTATTGAGTGTGAAAATATCGAAAATATTTTTAGTTTTTTAATAAATAATCACAAAAGGCGCAAGTACCCCCCCTCAACACTTAAGGGTTTGTTTGTCCTCAAGCAAAATAAGGAAAAATAATAAGCTTTACAAAACAAAATTAGAATTATGAAAATATTTTTGGATTTTTAATATGTGAAAACAGAGATGTTTGACAATACCCAATAATCTTCAAGCTGTAATAACATGACTAAGCACCTCACGAATAAGGAAAAGTATTATCACTCAAACACCTGTATATGATGTAATAGAGGGTAAAAGGGAAATCACGCTCAATTGCTCAGACATGATTCATTAAGTTAGCATAGGCTTGTACAAGAAACAAAACTGCACCGACATGGCATTAGCACCAGGTATATTATCAAAAGAGGACTTTTATTCGGGTTGTAACGTTATGGTAAGGGTTAAATAGGGTGTGGATAAGGCATGGGAAATATATACTGGAAATGGTTTTATAATATACATGTCGACAACTCCAAAAATCCACAAGCTAGTTATGACAATCCACAAACATGCGATGTTATCGAACATTCAACCTCTCTCGATCATAATCAAACCGGTACATATCATAATGTAGCAATACGTCGCAAGTGCCAAAAACAACAACCCAGCTCTTATTCATCACTTTTCTTTTTTCTGCTTTTTTTCTTACGGATGAGTTTGTGGATGAAATACTTAATTCTTAAGAGGATCTCGGCAGTAGGATAGAGCCCATAAGTGATAAGGAAATTCTGGAGGTGTAGAAAAGTGACGACGTGAAAATTATTCATGATGATGAAGAGAAGGAAGAGTCAGCTGTAGATGATTTGATCATAAGGAAAGGGAAGGGAATAGAGGAGATTAGGGATTCACCCCCACCCACACCCATTAGATCCCCTAGGACTCTAATGTGTGTTTTTACAAGCTTTAAATTTATAATAACCAGAAATACTAGTTTTGACTAAAAACACAACACTCGGGGCAAGTATACCCTATCGAGTGTAATATATTCTAAGGTAAGTCCATGTCGATCCACGGGATTTGTAGCAAATCATAGATTGTTTAGCAAGTAACAAATGTAATTATTTGTCACGAATCAAATAGCTTAAGTGGAAGCAAACAAGAACAAAACTTTGATCACATAATAGATAAGATAGAGCATGACTTTATATAAACAAATCATACAAGTTATATATGAGGCGTAATCATAATTAAAAAGATATGTACCAATGATAAATAGAATCATTCGGCCTTTATACTACATTATCACGAGTGCAATAAGCATGGTTTATATCAAATATGCATACATATGAATTCCTCCTAACCCGGTTGGTCAACATAAGGAAGGGACTTAAACATTATTCTACTTGGGTTATTTATCAATTTACCACACAATTCTCACAAGCATAATATTGATTCGTATGGCCAACACGATTCAAAATACATATCAAGACAATTAATCCTTTCGGCCAATTTCAATTGCAAGATATATCAAGAGATAAACAATGATCCATAAAAGATAGCATAAATTTCATAACATTGTTATTCATAAATCATAGCAAAATCATCCAAATATCATATCATGTTTCACATATAAGAAACAAGTATCAATAACATATTTCGACTACATAACAACATCAACCAAATACATACAATTCAAGAATCAACAACCAAATGCTATTGAGATAACCCGGAAAATACCAAGTAACTTTTGGAAATCTGCAACATATCACCAAATAGAGTGTTTGGTAACAAGGTTTATGGTGATGATCTTAAGAGAATTTGGTGTGAATCCTCTAAGAATCAAAATGGGAAGTGTTTAGATTCTAGAAATGGATAGAATGTGGTCTAGATATGGTGTTATAATTCTGGAAATTCATGGCTATGGTGGTGGTTCGCGGTGGTAGCATGGTGGTAGCATGGCGGTAAGTGATGGATTAAAGAGGTGTTTGGATCATTGGATCCTAAGATCCTCACTACTCCTTCCTTCTCTCCAAAGCCTCAAATGAAGTTGTGTGTGTATGATATATGTTTCTTTTAGATGTGTTTTGGGGTGAAATTCGTTCTCTATTTATAGGCTGAAATCGGGCAAAAGTGCGTCGCAGTTAGTTGTAAAGTGCGGTGTACTTTGCTAATTAATGCACTCGTATTAAATTTCTAAGGGAAAGTGTGTCGTACTTCAGAGGAAAGTGCGGTGTACTTCAAGTATTTACTGCTTCATTAACTTTGATAGAAAGTGTGTCGTACTTTAGAGGAAAGTGCGGTGCACTTCGTGTGTAACTTTTCTTTAAGCCCTTCTTCTTTTCTTTGTTCTTCATTTTGGTAGCATAAACACTTGATCTTTATCTCATTAAGCTTTTGAATGTCTTTTAGCGAACTTGCACATAATTTTATGCTTCAAGTACCAAAAGTTCTTAGTATTAACCAATGTATATACATAAAAGCATTGATAACGCATATAAAAACATGATATTTGCAGCGTTTCTCAATCCACCCCACACTTAAAACTTTGCTTGCCCTCAAGCAAATCTAAGAAAGAAATTTCATAAACAAGGTCCTAGGCAACAAGACAAGGAAATTTTATATATATACATTTTTAAAATTTTGATTTTTTTTATATTTTTTATTTTTTTAAAAAGAAAATATTGAGTGTGAAAATATCAAAAAGATTTTTAGTTTTTTAATAAATAATCACAAAAGGCGCAAGTACCCCCCACCCCCTCCACACTTGAGGGTTTGTTTGTCCTCAAACAAAATAAGGAAAAATAATAAGCTTTACAAAACAAAATTAGAATTAAGAAAATATTTTTGGATTTTTAATATGTGAAAACAGAGATGTTTGACAATACCCAATAATCTTCAAGCTGTAATAACATGACTAAGCAACCCACGAATAAGGAAAAGTATTATCACTCAAACACTCGTATATGATGTAATAGAGGGTAAAAGGGAAATTACGCTCAATTGCTCAGACATGAGTCATTAAGTTAGCATAGGCTTGTACAAGAAACAAAACTGCACCGACGTGGCATTAGCACCAGGTATATTATCAAAAGAGGACTTTTATTCGGGTTGTAACGTTATGGTAAGGGTTAAATAGGGTGTGGATAAGGCATGGGAAATATATACTGGAAATGGTTTTATAATATACATGTCGACAACTCCAAAAATCCACAAGCTAGTTATGACAATCCACAAACCCGCAAGGTTATCGAACATTCAACCTCTCTCGATCATAATCAAACCGGCACATATCATAATGTAGCAATACGTCGCAAGTGCCAAAAACAACAACCCAGCTCTTATTCATCACTTTTCTTTTTCTCCGCTTTTTTTTCTCTTTTTTACGATTCATTTTTTTCACTTTTTACATCTTTTTTCAATTTTTTTCTTTGTCTCTCTTTTTTTTTTACTCACCATAGCTAACAATTCCCCCACATTTGAGATAAGCATACACCATAAAAAATACGAAACATGAAGTCGCGACTCTTCATCTTTGTTGAAACGGCACAACACTCACAACAAGGTGCGAACAAACTATCAGCAAAAATCAACCAATCGTACCGAGCAAGTAGAAACCAACCAATGGAACTTTCGACAAGGGGTAAGGCTAGGATAAAGGTTATATATTTTTGGATTTTTATTTTAGTGGATGGGATAATTTGGGGTAAATATGTGGTAGCCTCTTTATCACATAAAATACCTTTATCACGCGAACGTGATCTCACTGCGGTCTCTAAATGATTTCAAGCACTAGTTCTAGAATCAATAATCACCGGCACACTCATATAACTTTAAAACCGATACCAATGCTCCAGAAAAGGCGACAAACTACAAGTAGACAGCTGTAACGACAGATCAGACACTTGCAGCTGCATTCAAACCTTAACTCGAGAAAGCTAAAGGCAAAAATCATCTTAGGTATCAAAGATAGATACCCGAATTTCTTAAGATCTAAAGGCGAACCTTACATTTTTACTAGAATGCGCAAGTAATGTCATCGATCCTGAATCGAATATGCTCTATCAATCGGGACACATCTCTGATTTCAATATCTTTAGTTATTTACTATGTTTTATTCTAATATATTACCCTAAGTGACAAAAGAATTTAAAAATAAGAATAGATTTTAGATTACCGAGGGCGAACAAAAATTAATAATCTAATAATGAATCTGATTTTCCAAATTTATTTTCCCCCCACACTTAAGTTTAGCAATATGCGTATTCAGAAAATAACTTAAAAGTAGGACAAGCGGGAAAATAAATATAAGATAAACGAGACTTCTCGGGGCTCATAAATTCTTGGTTGAATTCTGAAAGATATGGCGCGAAACGAAACGCCAAGCATGTGTATTCTACCACATATAATATAATCTGCCCCCAAATGTAACAGTACCTCCAATCCAAGCTCCACTTATTTACTTAATCTGCAAAATAAACACAACTACAAAAACTGTAAAATACAAAAGCGCACTTTCGTAGGCATCACAATTGTATTTAGCGTATGCAACAAGCCTTTAAACCCCTCGGTGGCCTGAGTGGACGAGTTAGAGTCACGTGAGGGTTTTTAGCAAACACACCCATAAAGTTCAAAACAATTTTTTATATATTTTTTATTTTTTTCATTTAAAACTTTTTATTTATTTAGTAAAACAAGCATGCATAAAACATTAAGAAAGGAAAAATAGAATAGAAAGAAAAATATAATTACTAGTATTATTCAAACATTCAAAACACATACGAAAGAAAAAACAAAGGCGAAAATAAAATCTTTTTGAATTTTTAGATTTAAGGCAAACACATAAGGTTCGAAACCTTTAACAACATAATCACATACAAAAATAAATATTTTTGGGTTTTATGTTTTTTTTATTTTTATCACACAATAATTATATAAGGTATATAAAACAAATAATTAACAAAAAAAATTCAGACCTGAAGTGCATCGCACTTAAAAGAAAGTGCGGCGTACTTTCTACAAATTTTCTAAAATTTTATTTTTTTACAGATGCAATGCAAGAAATAAAATAAAACTAATAAACATAAATCATGGCTTTATTATATGAACAAGAAAATGTCAGAAAGCAAAATAAGGCAAAAAATAATTTAGAAATAAAAATCTTTTTGGTTTTTTTGAATGAAAACTAAATATTCACAAAATTACATAGGCGTATAATCAGATAAAATGAGATTTCAAATGATCACATACCTGAGACTAGCAATTTGGGGGTTTTGTTTTGGTTTTGGTTTTAAATGAGATCCAGCAAGCGAAAATTTTGCAGAAAGTGCATCGTACTTGGTGTAAGTGTGGCATACTTTTTTGGGAAAAACGAATTGTGGGTTTCGTTTGCCAGATAACAATACGGCGAGTTTATAAAATTTAATTTTAATCAGTCACGAGATGGACAAGGTCACAAGACAAGTATGACGGTTTTGGTGTGAAACCGATGCACTTTGGGTATACACCTGCAAAATAACAAACGTCAACAGTGCAAGTGCGACGCACTTCAACAGAAGTGCGGTGTACTTGCAGCAACAAAAGATAATTTTAACAGATTTTTGTGGATATAGAACACGAAACACATGTAAGATGCACAAGAACAAGCAAATAATCTGCAAACAACTAAACAATTCTGCGGCAACGGCGCTAAAAACTTTATGTGTGTTTTTACAAGCTTTAAATTTATAATAACTAGAAATACCAATTTTGACTAAAAACACAACACTTAGGAAAGTATACCCTATCGAGTGTAATATAGTCTAAGGTAAGTCCAGGTCGATCCACAGGATTTGTAGCAATTCACAGATTGTTTATCAAGTAACAAAGCTAGTTGATTGTCACGGATCAAATAGCTTAACGTGTGAAGCAAACAAGAAACAAAACATGATCCACATAATAGATAGAGATAGAGCAAGACTTTATATAAACAAATCATACAAGTTATATATGATGGGTAATCATAATAACAAGCATATATACCAATGATAACATAGAATCCTTTCGGCCTTTATACTACATCATCACGAGTGCAATAAGCATGGTTTATATCAAATATACATACATATGAATTCCTCCTAACCTGGTCGGTCAACATAAGGAAGGGTCTTAAACATTATTCAACTTGGGTTATTTATTAATTTACCACATAATTCTCACAAGCATGATATTGATTCGTATGGCCAACACAATTCAAAATACATCAAGACAATTAATCCTTTCGGCCTATTTTAATTGCAAGATATATTAAGAGATAAACAATGATCCAAGTAAAGATAACATCAAATTTATAAATATGTATATTCATAAATCATAGCAAAATCATCAGATATCATATCTTGTTTCACATATAAGAACAAAGTACCAATACTAATATTTCGACTACGACAACCATCAACCCAAAACTAACAATTCCAAGATCAACCAACAACCAAATGCTATTGAGATAACCCAGAAAATACCAAGTAACTTTTGGAAATCCGCAACATATCACCAAATAGAGTGTTTGGTAACAAGGTTTATGGTGATGATCTTAAGAGAATTTGGTGTGTATCCTCTAAGAATCAAAATGGGAAGTGTTTAGATTCTAGAAATAGATGGAATGTGGTCTAGATATGGTGTTATAATTTTGGAAATCCGTGGCTATGGTGGGGTTCGCGGTGATAGCAAGGTGGTAGCATGGCGGTAAGTGATGGATTAAAGGGGTGTTTGGATCATTGGATCCTAAGATCCTCACCACTCTTTCCTTCTCTCCAAAGCCTCAAATGAAGTTATGTGTGTATGATATGTGTTTTTTAGATGTGTTTTGGGGTGAAATCCGTTCTCTATTTATAGGCTGAAATCGGGCAAAAGTACGTCGCACTTAGTTGGAAAGTGCGGCGTACTTTGCTAATTAATGCACTCATATTAAATTTCTGAGGGAAAGTGCGTCGTACTTCAGAGGAAAGTGCGGCGTACTTCAAGTATTTACTGCTTTGTTAACTTCGATAGAAAGTGCGTCGTACTTCAGAGGAAAGTGCGGCGTACTTCGTGTGTAACTTTGCTTTAAGCCCTTCTTCTTTCCTTTGTTCTTCATTTTGGTAGCATAAACACTTGATCTTTATCTCATTAAGCTTTTGAATGTCTTTTAGCGAACCTGCACATAATTTTATGCTTTAAGTACCAAAAGTTCTTATTATTAACCAATGTATATACATAAAAGCATTGATAACGCATATAAAAACATGTATAATTTGAGCATTATCAGACTCATATTGCTCCTATATCTTCGGATAAGGAGACACTCCAGGAATTGATGATCACTACTCAAGATGCTCCTTCATCTTCGGATAAGGAGAAACTTAAGGAATTGACGGCTATTGACCCTACACCTTCATCATCAACACCATGATCCTCTACACCAACACCCAAAAGGGATCGTTTCAAGCATAACAAGAATGTTATTTGTCAGATAAGTAGACGCTATGGCATGTTCAGGCATTTGAGGTAATCATTCATTCCAAGGAGAAGTCTTCCTTCCATGGTTGATAAAAGGTTCAATAAAATTGCAAAGAATACCGTGCCACTATATGTTGCAGAAGGTTTATTGTTAGACAGACAAAAGACTCAGGATAACACGGCTAAGATGATTGTTGAGGCTCTACAGCAGGAATGAGAGAGTCTTCGAGCAGAATTATCTAAGCACATTAATAATGTTGTCTCTAACTCTATTCCTTCGCAGGTTGATTCATTCTTGAGGAATTATATATCAGACAACATTCTTCATGTCTATCTAACTCAAGCTCCTAAGTTTTCTGCTCAAGATCTTCATTATCAACTCTATTTAATGATGAAGGATGATGAGCAACTACGCAATGATAATTTATCTATATGTTGGTCAGTGAAGATTAAGTTTGAGAAACCTGTAACAACTGTCGTACCTTGCCGACTTGCTGCTGTTCGCACTAGAGATCATGAAGACCATCATGAAGATGATGCTCGTCCTAAGGGGGGGAGTAGTAAGAAGAGACAAAAGACATATGAACATGGCACATACTTAGTGGGCGAATCTTCATCAGAACAAGTTACGGAGCAAGAACCAAATCCTTCAGGCTCAGGTACTTAAGAACAATTGGATGAATTTAATGCTTGGATGGATGATTTTGGCACAAATGATGATAAAGTTCCTACTAAAGAAGTATCACAAGAACTCTTGGAAGAAATATCAAGGGAAGGTGATGAAGCTCACCTATAGAAAGCTATAGATGATATGCTGAGACAACGATGCAATTCAGGAGAATAGCATCAGTATCATGTAGATCAGATGCAGAATTATCTAAAAAGTGATATTGTATGGGAAAGCAGAAAAGAAGACTTGTCACTAAAACTTCTAAAGAAGCCAGCTCATGTCTATCATAGTTGTGAAAGAGATCCAAAAGCTTCACCAATGACTTTGCTGAATCAAGACCTATTCTATCTGAAGCATGGTAACTCAGGACCAAAGAAGTATACTTTTCATTGCATAAGTATCTTGCAGTTCCATTCCCAGAAGATGATATCGAAGAACAAACTTCAATATGGGTGAGTAATTATATCAGAAGGTTTAATTTGTATGCTCAATATAGTGTTGAACACTGGAAGAATCTATGGGCAAAGCAAGATCACATCAGAAGGCAGAAAGAGCAAAGAGACAAACCTGAAGAAGTTTATTTAGAGTCAAAGATCATTAAAGTAATTAGAACTTCATATGAATTGGGTCATGAGCATAAGTTTATAACAGAGATTGTGGTGAGAAGAGCTAATGGAAAGATTGATTCGATCACAGAATCAGATTACAAACATCTTAACAAGAATGACATTGAAGATTTGTATCTGTTATGCATTAATGGCAAAGTGAAAGACTATAGAGAAATTGGGTTGTTGGGTTCACTATCCGTCTTTACCAGAAGTAGTGTCATCTGGGAAAGAGTTCATGATTTCCAACTAGGCATGGAAAGTTATCAACAGAAAGTCAACCTTACTGCACCAGCAATCACATTCCTCAGTATTGAAAGAAGAAATTGCTGACTATCACTTCAAAACCAGTAGTTGGGATGATATACGAGAACAACAAGAAAGAGAAGAGGGTGATGATTCTGAAAGAAATTCCCAAGTTTTATGATGCAACTTTAAAGAGGGTTTTTGAGATGGCGATGAAATACAATAAGGATGTGAAATACAATAAGGATGTGAAATATAGGTATGTTGACCCAAGTGCCACTGATGCAGATGTTGAAGCAACGTGATCAGATGAGAAGATATGAAATGTACGTGAATCGAAGACCACTCGGTTCAAGAAGGGATCGCCCAGAATAATCGACCCTTAGGGGGAGAGTGTTAGGATTAAAAAGTGTCAATTAAAGATACTTTATTGGTTTATTTATTTTATAATGTTTAGTTGTTATTTTATGTATTAGAAATAGTTAATGTAATAAGGATAAGTGAGTATTAGTCAAAATTACTCTCTTAACCAAAGAGAGGGACTAACTAGCAAATATGGAATAGTGTGCTAATCACACTATAAATATCCCCTTCACTTAAAGAAGGGGTTAAGGCTTGTAACACTCTCTCCTCTCCCACATTTCTTTCTTCATATTTATAAAATTGAAAATTAGTAAAACTTGCCTTCCTCTCTTATTTTCTATATTCATAATCGAAATTAAGTGTGATTCAATATCTTATGACCTAATGGGTGTGGGTGTGGGTGGGGGTGAATCCCTAATCTCCTCTATTCCCTTCCCCTTCCTTTTGATCAAAGCATCTCCAACTGACTCTTCCTCCTCTTCATCATCATGAATAATTAACATGTCGGCACTTTTCTTCACCTCTGGACTTTCCTTATCACTCCTGGGATCTATCCTAGTACCAGTATCCTCTTGAGAATTAAGTATTTAATCCACAAACTCATCCATATCAACATTCTCATTACCTTTCAGAAGTTAATCAAGCTCTTCATCCATTATGTGCTCTTGAACTTTTCCACGTTCTGTTGAGCTTCTAAGTCTTCAAGACTTCTTTGTGTAGCAATGTTTAGTCGTGTTGCTTCATTCAAACTATCAATATCAATCTCAGCAACTATAGGTATTGGCATTTCAGGATTTGGTTGACTTAAAACACGAAACCTGATTACAGTTGGTTTGCATAAAGCACTTGATTCTCCTATAGTAGTAACATGGTTAGGTGTCTTAGGGGCGCTAGGTTTCCTATGTGTTCCTTGGCTAAACCCAATCGGTTATGACTGAGTTGTAGGAACATCTACCCGAAACACTGTAGCATACATTTGATAATGAGCAGTATGCTTCATTTCTTCCATTAGCATCCAATCCGGAATCTTCATTCCCTCTCCTTCCTTATTCTTCCCAGAGTTGAATATTGACTTTACAACTTCATCATTTTCAACTCTGGGATAGTGCTCATGTAGTCTTCTTAGAATGTCAAGATTCTTAGTCATGTAATGATCAATAACTATCTTCGTAAATCTTGGGTAAGGAATCAGTGATGTTGGATGGAAGTATGAATAATATAACCCTTCCTAAAGTAATTCAACATTGTTCACATGTATATTGTTAATAAAACAATATAGCATTTACATGATTTGAAATGGTGGTTGATCATGACCAGAGACTCTAGTGGTTAAGCATCTTATGAAGACCTTGAAAAGTGTCTACCACGGTTATGAGAGTCCTTTGGACACAACATGTGAAGGAAGTCGCATTATAAGAGAAAATCCAGGATCATTCTAAAAGAATGGAAGCATCTGACTAAAACTTAGAGCAATAACAAATCCAACGTTGTTGTTTTTAGTAGCTTGTGGAAGTTCAAATATACGTTTGAGATCATTAACTGGAAACTGAAGCTCCTTACTGTCAAGGAAGAACTTGAACTTGTCCTTTGAATCATCCAGCTTGAGTGAATGCTAGAATTGCTGAATGTATATCCAAGGAACAAAAGCAGATCCTGCCAATGAAAGTCGTATTGGATGGTTGTTGAGAATGTCTCCAAGGATCTTGCTTTCATTTGGACATTGAGGGTTTACACGATCAATCTTCTTGTTTGCATCCATCAGATCATCTTGCTTGTGTGGTGGACACAAGTCATCTCTAGAGACTTATTATTATGACATAGTATCATACGCCATTTCCAGTATATATTTCTCATTCCTTATCCACACCCTATTTAACCCTTACCATAACGTTACAACCCGAATAAAAGTACTCTTTTGATAATATACCTGGTGCTAATGCCATGTCGGTGCAGTTTTGTTTCTTGTACAAGCCTATGCTAACTTGGTAACAAGGTTTATGGTGATGATCTTAAGAGAATTTGGTGTGTATCCTCTAAGAATCAAAATGGGAAGTGTTTAGATTCTAGAAATAGATGGAATGTGGTCTAGATATGGTGTTATAATTTTGGAAATCTAGGGCTTATGGTGGGTTCGCAGTGGATAGCAATGGTTGAATCGCATGGCGGTAAGTGAGGTTAAATGGTGTGTTTTGGTATCATTGGACCCTAAGATCCTCACCACTCTTTCCTTCTCTTCAAAGCCTCAAATGAAGTTATGTGTGTATGATATGTGTTTTTTAGATGTGTTTTGGGAGTCCCCCCCCCCCCCCCCCCCCCCCCCCCCCCCCCCCCCCCCCCCCAGCTCATCCGATCTTTCTAATTGTATAGGCTGAAATCGGCAAGAAGTACGTCGCACTTCGGTTGATAAGTGCGGCGTGACTTTGCTGAATTTAGTATGCAGGACTCTATAATTGAAAATTTCTAGGGTGATAAGTGCTGGTCGTACTCAGAGGAAAGTGCGGCGTACTTCAAGTATTTACTGCTTTGTTAACTTCGATAGAAAGTGCGTCGTACTTCAGAGGAAAGTGCGGCGTACTTCGTGTGTAACTTTGCTTTAAGCCCTTCTTCTTTCCTTTGTTATTTCTTCATTTGTAGACTATAAACACTGATCTGTTTATCTCTTATTTAAGCTTTTGAATTGTGCTTTTGAGCGAAACCTGCACATAATTTTATGCTTTAAGTACTAAAAGTTCTTATTATTAACCAATGTATATACATAAAAGCATTGATAACGCATATAAAAACATGTATAATTTGAGCATTATCAAACTCATATTGCTCCTATATCTTCGGATAAGGGACATCCAGGATATTAGTAGATGTGTGATCATACTCAAGATGCTCTCTTCATCTGTCGGTATAAGAGAAACTAAGAATTGACGGCTATTGACTACACCTTTCGATCATCAACACCATGGTATCTCTGTACACCATACACCCAAAGAGATTGTTTCAAGCATAAACAAGAATGTTCTCTGTCAGATAATGTAGAACGATTGAGTATGTGAGGATATTTGATGGGTAATCAGTTTCATTCCAAGGAGTAAGTCTCTTTCCGGATTGTGATAAAAGTTCAATTAAAATTACAAAATTAATACAGTATGCTGCCATATATGTAGTTGCAGAAAGGTTTATTGGTTTTAGATGGCTAGACCTAAAAGACTCAGGGATAAGTAACACGGCTTACTGATGATTGTTGAGCTCTACCTTAGCAGAATTGAGAGAGGTCTTCGAGGCAGAATTATCTAAGCACATTAATAAGTTGTCTCTAACTCTTATCCTTAGCTAGGTTGATCGTTTCTGAGGAATATATATATAGACAACATTCTTCATTGTTTATCTAACTCAAGTCTCTAAAGATTTTTTGCTCAAGTCTTAATTATCTCAACTTATTTAATGATGAAGGGTGATGAGCGAAGATACGCAATGATAATTATTATATGTTTGGTCGAGTGAGATTAAGTTTGAGAAACCTATAACAACTGTCGTACCTTGTCGACTTGCTGCTGTTCACACTAGAGATCATAAAGACCATCATGAAGATGATGCTCGTCCTAAGGGGGGGAGTAGTAAGAAGAGACAAAAGGAAATATGAATCATTGGCAGCATACTTAGTGTGGTGAAGTCTCATCAGAACGAAGTTACGGTGAGCATGAACCAAATCCTTCAGGCTCAGGTACTAAGAACAATTGGATGAATTTAATGCTTGGATGGAATGATTTTTTGGTCACAAATGATGAGTAAAGTGTTCCTACTAGTAAGAGAGTATCACAAGAACTCTTGAGCAAGAAATATTCAAGGGAAGGTGATGAAGCTCACCCTGTCGATAGCTAGTAGTGATATGCTGAGTGAGACAACGGATGCAAATTCAGGAGAATGAGCATCAGTTTATTCATGAAGATCAGATGCAGAATTAGAATTGATCTAAAAAAAGTGATATTGTATTGGAAGCAGAGGACTGAAGAATGGTACTTGTCTTATCTGAAAATTCTAAAGGAAGGACCAGCTCATGTCTATCATACGTTGTGAGCTAAAAGACATTCAAAAGCTTAATGAGATAAAGATCAAGTGTTTATGCTACCAAAACGAAGAACAAAGAAAAGAAGAAGGGCTTAAAGCAAAGTTACACAAGAAGTGCACCGCACTTTCCTCTAAAGTACGACAAACTTTCTATCGAAGTTAATGAAGCAGTAAATACTTGAAGTACACCGCACTTTCCTCTGAAGTACGATGCACTTTCCCTTAGAAATTTAATACGAGTGCATTAATTAGCAAAGTACACCGCATTTTACAACTAACTGCGACTCACTTTTGCCCGATTTCAGCCTATAAATAGAGAACGAATTTCACCCCAAAACACATCTAAAAGAAACATATATCATAGATACAACTTCATTTGAGGCTTTGGAGAGAAGGAAGGAGTGGTGAGGATCTTAGGATCCAATGATCCAAACACCCCTTTAATCCATCACTTACCGCCATGCTACCACCGCGAACCACCACCATAGACACGAATTTCCAGAATTATAACACCATATCTAGACCACATTCTATCCATTTCTAGAATCTAAACACTTCCCATTTTGATTCTGAGAGGATTCACACCAAATTCTCTTAAGATCATCACCATAAACCTTGTTACCAAACACTCCATTTGGTGATATGTTGCGGATTTCCAAAAGTTACTTGGTATTTTCCGGGTTATCTCAATAGCATTTGGTTGTTGGTTGATCTTGGAATTGTTAGTTTTGGGTTGATGGTTGTTGTAGTCGAAATATTGGTATTGGTACTTTGTTCTTATATGTGAAACAAGATATGATATTTGATGATTTTGCTATGATTTATGAATATACATGTTTATGAATTTGATGTTATCTTTATTTGGATCATTGTTTATCTCTTGATATATCTTGCAATTGAAATAGGCCAAAAGGATTAATTGTCTTGATATGTATTTTGAATCGTGTTGGCCATACGAATCAATATCATGCTTGTGAGAATTGTGTGGTAAATTGATAAATAACCCAAGTAGAATAACGTTTAAGACCCTTCCTTATGTTGACCGACCGGGTTAGGAGGAATTCATATGTATGCATATTTGATATAAACCATGCTTATTGCACTCGTGATGATGTAGTATAAAGGCCGAAAGGATTCTATGTTATCATTGGTAGATATGCTTGTTATTATGATTACCCATCATATATAACTTGTATGATTTGTTTATATAAAGTCTTGCTCTATCTCTATCTATTATGTGGATCATGTTTTGTTTCTTGTTTGCTTCACACGTTAAGCTATTTGATCCGTGACAATCAATTACCTTTGTTACTTGATAAACAATCTGTGAATTGCTACAAATCCCGTGGATCGACCTGGACTTACCTTAGAATATATTACACTAGATAGGGTATACTTGCCCGAGTGTTGTGTTTTTAGTCAAAATTGGTATTTCTGGTTATTATAAATTTAAAGCTTATAAAAACACACATCAGAGTCCTAGGGGATCTAATGGGTGTGGGTGGGGGTGAATCCCTAATCTCCTCTATTCCCTTCCCTTTCCTTCTGATCAAAGCATCTATAGCTGACTCTTCCTTCTCTTCATCATCATGAATAATTATCACGTCATCACTTTTCTTCACCTCCAGAATTTCCTTATCACTCCTGGGCTCTATCCTACTGCCGAGATCCTCTTAAGAATTAAGTATTTCATCTACAAACTCATCCGTATCAACATTCTCATTACCTTCTAGAATCTGATCGAGATCTTCATCCGTTATGTGCTCTTGAAATTTTTCCACATTCTGTTGAGCTTCTAAGTCTTCAAGACTTCTTTGTCTAGCAATGCTTAGTCGTGTTGCTTCATTCAAACTATCAATATCAATCTCAGCAGCTGTAGGTATTGGCGTTTCAGGATCTGGTTGACTTCGAACGCGAAACCTTATTATAGTTGGTTTTTAAGTGGATCACTTGATTCTTCTTCAGTAGTAACAGGTTAGGTGTCCTAGGAGCGCTAGGTGTCCTATGCGTTCCTTGGGTAGACTCAATCGGTTATGACTGGGTCGTAGAAACATCTACCTGAAACACTGTAGCATACATTTGATAATGAGCAGTATGCTTCATTTCTTCCATTAGCATCCAATCTGGAATCTTCATTCCATCTCCTTCCTTATTTTTCCCAGAGTTGAATGTTAACTTTACAACTTCATCATTTTCAACTCTGTAATAGTGCTCATGTAGTCTTCTTGGAATGTTACGACTCTCAGTCATGTAATGATCAAAAATTATCTTCGTGATTCTTGGGTAAGGAATCAGTGAATGAGAGTCAAATAGTAAATGTGTGTGTGTGTGTACACCATAGTTAGTTAGTTAGTTAGTACACCATAGTAGTTGGTGTAGCCCCAAGTTATAGTTGGGGTAATAGGGAAACGTTCAATGAAGAAAACCTTGTTTGATAATATTGCTTTCTTATTATTCCGCTGCGTGTTCAATATTATCTATAAAACTGATCCTAGATGAGCTTAAACGATTCTCAACATGTGGTATCAGAGCCATGGGGCTCTTGATCTAGGATCTACAAGGTTTTTGAAGAAACCCTAAAACCCTAATTTTCAAGAAATCGATTTGTGGTTAAAGTTTTATGGGGTTTTTGAGTTAATTGATATAACAATATTTATAATTGTCCTCTCTACCTTAATTGGTATGCAATACAATTGTAAATCATTGTTACTATTAAGGGTTTCTTGGTGTAATTGATTTATGATCTGGAGTCTGAGACCTCATCGTAAACATCTTTTTTATCATCATCATTATTAGGGTTTTTATGCGAAACCCTAATACCATGGCTGCTCGTCGATTTGGTTTGATTATATTCGATCTTTGTTTTCTTTGTTCATCTATATGGATCGATTGCATAAGAAGCAGCATGTGTGATTGGTTATCATGGTTACAGTTTGGGTAACATGATCTCTATGAAGGTTCGAATAGCAGTAATGAGAAAAACATTGGAACAGTTGGGCTTAAAATTTTAATGTTGTTCGAGTACTTGAAGGTACTGCTCGAAGGTACTGTTCGAAGGTACTTCTCATTCATTATTCAAGGTACTTCTCTCTATATTAAAGTACTGCTCGCTGAAAGATCAAAGTACCGCTGAAAGATCAAAGTACCGCTGCTATTTGTGAAAGTACCGCTAGTGTTATCCGATATCTTAGAACGTACTGCTTGCTTTATCAGATATCGGGTAATCAAATGAATGTTGTTTTTGTAGATGATTTGGGATCTCGAATGCTTCGTTTAAGGGAAGTTAACGGATTGATTTTTAAATGTTCTTAAACATTTAAAAGGCTCGTTTTGAGATTATTTGAAGAGTATATACGAATATGATTGATTATCACTATTGGATATTGTAGATAAGTTTCACAGGTTGCGTTCTTATCATATCTTAAAAGTGGGGTTACAACTTTTAAAGAAACAATGTTCCGTGCATAAATGTGTGACGAAAGGACTTGTCAAAATCTAGCAAAGTGTGCTTATCAAACTTATAGGTGCTTAATGCTCACATTTGCTATCACTTGAAGGAGTTACGTTTATGGCTCATTATTGTTCTCAATAGATGAGAGATTTTGTCAAGAATTTGATCTACTTATTTTTTATTTTTTTTTTTTGGTCTTGGTATGAGTTCGACGTCACGTGGATAGTACAAGACATAAGACACAAGTTTGGGAGATTCAACTTCTTCATCAAATTCGTTATACTCTATTTTCTTCATGAGTGATCACTACATAGAGCCTATAGAATTCGAGATTCAAGAGATGGTAAACATATGGGTTTCAGGGGAAGCTTATTGTTAACATGTTTAACCATCTACATGTACCACTTAAGGGGAAGTGTTCACAAGTTGCTTATCTACAGATGACCCCTATTGGATGATTACAAAAAGGGGAAGAAGATTCATGATTTGCAGCTTATTATTTTATGTGGTGGCATGTTCAAAGAGATCATAAGTCAAGGAGAAGCATTGAAGATTGTTTCATTCATGGAGATTGTTTTGTAATATCAAATAGGGGAAGATTGTTGGGTTTATTGATTTGATGATTACAAAACTACATGTGCTTAAATGAAGAAGAATGACACAACAAGGGCTTAATATGATCACTTTGGTGGAAGAATTAAATGCTGGAAGATTTGCTAAAGATAAGCATTGAAAAGTCAAATGTTTAGTTTCCATATAATTAAATGTTTAGTTTCCTTGTATAATTAAATGTCTTTTATGAGCATTTAATTAATCTTTTATGAGCATTTAATTAGATGGTCAAAGCATTTAATTAGCTTCCTTTGTAAGCCTTGTAACCTCTATTATATAAAGAGGGGCATAAACATAGGTTTAGGTATCCATCCATAGAAACATCGACTGATGAGAGTCGAATAGTAAAGGGGTGTGTGTGTGTACACCATAGTTAGTTAGTTAGTTAGTTAGTACACCATAGTAGTTGGTGTAGCCCCAAGTTATAGTTGGGGTAATAGGGAAACGTTCAATGAAGAAAACCTTGTTTGATAATATTGCTTTCTTATTATTCCGCTGCGTGTTCAATATTATCTGTAAAACTATCCTAGATGAGCTTAAAACGATTATCAACAGTTTGCGTGGAGCACTTGATTCTTATTCAGTAGTAACAGGTTAGGTGTCATAGGAGCGCTAGGTGTCCTATGCGTTCCTTGGGTAGACTCAATCGGTTGTGACTGGGTCGTAGAAACATCTACCTGAAACACTGTAGCATACATTTGATAATGAGCAGTATGCTTCATTTCTTCCGTTAGCATCCAATCCGGAATCTTCATTCCATCACCTTCCTTATTTTTCCCAAAGTTGAATGTTAACTTTACAACTTCATCATTTTCAACTCTGTAATAGTGCTCATGTAGTCTTCTTGGAATGTTATGACTCTCAGTCATGTAATGATCAAAAATTATCTTCGTGATTCTTGGGTAAGGAATCAGTAATGTTGGTTGCAAGTATGAATAGTATAACCCTTCCTAAAGTAATTCAGCATAGTCCACATGTATATTGTTAATAAAACAATATAGCATCTGCATGATTTGAAACGGTGGTTGATCATGACCTGTGACTCGAGTGGTTAAGCATCTTGCAAAGTGCTCCACGGTTTGTGGAGAGTCCTTGGACACGGTAAGAATGTGAAGGAGTCAGCGATGTATAAAATCCAAGATCATTTTGAAAGAATGGAAGCATCTGACTGAAACTTAGAGCAGCCACAAATCCAACATTGTTGTTGTCAATAGCTTGTGGTAGTTGGAATATACGTCTGAGATCATCTAATGAAAACTGAAGCTCCTTAGTGTCAAGGAAGAACTTAAAATTGTCCTTTGAATCATCCAGCTTGAGTGAATGCCATAATTGCTGAATGTATATCCAAGAAACAAAAGCAGATCCTGCCAATGAAAGTCGTATAGGATGGTTGTTGAGAATGTCTCCAAGGATCTTGCTTTCATTTGGACATTGAGGGTTTACACGATCAATCTTCTTGTTTGCATCCATCAGATCATCTTGCTTGTGTGGTGGACATAAGTCATCTCTGGAGACTTATTATTATGACATGGTATCATACGCCATTAGAGATTTAAGAGTGTTCTATTTGTGATTTTTGGTGTGATTCGTGATATGACGTGATCGAGATTGAGTTATATATCATTTTCGATATCAAGTTTTGGTTTCTATTCATTTTTGATGAAGATATATGATGGATACGTGATAGATATCGGGTATTAGATCATTTTCGATTGCATTTTTGAATGTATTGTCTTGTTTTATCAAGTTGTAATAGATAAACACCATTTTTGGTTTCATCGAAATTGGTGTGGTAGTGTTTTATCATTTTCGATATTCATTTCCTTGTATTTCGTTTGATTATCGAGTTGTAATAGATTAGTTCTTCATTTTTGGTTTCATCGAATTTGAAGTTACTATAGGATTATCATTTTCGATTCTATTGAAATAGATAAAGTAGTTTTATACTTTTTTGGTTTTATTGAAATTGTGTAGTAGCGAGTATCTCATTTTCGATATAGATCTAAACACCTTTTTAGAGTTGAAATTGTTCACATTATCGGTTTTATCAATCTTGTGATTCATGTTTGATTCAAAAGTGGCAAAACTCACAATTTCGGTTTTATCAAATTTGTGGAGCTCTTTTTTGATAAAATACTTAAAACGACTTCAATCCATTGAAATTGCTCTCTTTAATGTCTTTTTGTATTGTTTATCCATTTTTTGATAGAGAATTAATAGGAAATATTAGATCTTTTGATAATCACGAGTAGGATTTGGTATTTTTAAGTGTTTATCGAAATTAGATACGAGAAAAGTATGTTCATCAAAATTGAAGTTATAGTTGTCCGATATCTTTTTCTAACCGAGATTAGTGTTGACTGAGATCTCTGCTGAGTTAATTGATAACGGATACTATTAAATTTTTCATCAAAATTGATCATTTTTTATACTCACACACGCTCCTTATCGAAATTCATAATTTTCGATAATCTTACACGCTCCTCATCGAAATTACTAGCTGAGATTGATTCTAAGATCGTTTGTGGTTATCTAACTATTTTTAATCAAAAATTACCAATTTTGATACTTTGGCAATTTCGATATAGTGGAAATTTGATTCTTGGGCAATTTCGATAAAAGTGTAATTTCGATACTTTGTCAATTTTGATTCTGTGGAATTTTCATACTTCGGGAATTGATTTCGGTAGCACAAGTTGAACAAGACAAAGCATAATAAAAAACACTGTTGTTATTACTAGCCATTTTAAAATTTATTTCACGCATCAAAAGTAGAACTCTTTTTCGTCTACAAAGATCCATTCATTGATTCACAAAAGATGTCGACTTCAAGTGCACATCAACAATCACTTGTCGATGCCGAATTTGAGACTCGTCCTCCAATGCTTGAAAGGGGAAGTTACATACCATGGAAAAGCAGATTCAGAAGTTATCTTAACCAAAATAGGGAGACACAAAAGTTTCTTAATCATTCCATTGATAAAGGTCCATATGTGTTTAAAAAGATTCAACCTGATCCAAATCAGCCAAAAAGAGATGAAACTGAAGATGATCTTACGGGTGACAATTTGAAAAAATATGAGGCTAATATTGAAGCGATGAATTTGATTCTTATCCCCATAAAAAATGACATCTACAATTCTATGGATTCCTGTCAAACTGCATGAGATATGTGGCTTCGGGTTCAACGCTTAATGCAGAGAACTGATTTGACAGGGGAACTCAGTTTAATAATGCGTTTGATCAATTCACTACTGAAGCTGGGAAATCACTTGTGTTAGTGTATAATCGTTTTTCACAGCTTATGAATGATCTAACAAGAAACAACATTAAACTTCCAAATGTCACTATCAATACAAAGATTTTGAATTGCTTACAACCTGAATGGTATAAGTATGTCACCAGTGTTTGCTTGGCAAAGAATGTGAGAGATGCACCATATGATGATTTGTTTGATTATCTTCAACAATATGAGAAACTTGTCATTGCTACCAGATTGAAAAAGGCGGCAAAGACATACGATCCTCTAACGTTAGTTGCATACACAACTTTCTCTTCTCGATCATCACATCCTTATTATGTCACACATCCTCCTTTTGTAGTAGATTATGATGATGATTACCAGGGGGATACATTTCAAAATGATCCAGAAGATCCTCTTACTTCTGCAATAATGTTACTTGCTCATGCAATCACTCAACATTATTCTACTCCAACAAACAACTGACTTCGCTCATCTTCAAACACAAGGAATCAAGCTATTGTGTAATCGGATAGGGTGAATATTCAAAGCAGAAATGTTGGAAATGATGGTAGATTTGCTAGAAGATAGTACAACACTCAAGAAGATTCTACTAAGGGTAGCAATGTTTATAAAGAGATTGGGAATGTACAAAAAATCTTTGAACTTCTTCATCAGGAAATGCTACAAATGTTTGGTGCTACAATTGCAATGCAAAAGGTCATTATGCACAGGATTTTACAAAGCAAAGAGTTCAGGATTCTAAGTACTTTATGTAAAAAATATTGCTTGCAAAGAAGGATGAAGCTGGAGTTATTCTTTCCAACAAACAAAATGATTTTCTCATTGCTAATGTTGCTCAAAATGGAAGAGATTGAGGAATTAAGTGCGAACATATGCATGATGGCCAGAATTCAACCAACAAACATTGATTCTAATAAAGGGCCAAGCTATGATTCTGCATTCATCAGTGAGGTACAAACACCATCAACAAGCTTCATGAATATGTTATTCTCCAACAGTCATCATGAACAAACATATCATGAGCAACCTCAAATTATTAACTCTACAACTGTTGATGATCAAATTAATAGCAATATTATATTTGATGATCTAAATGTTGAAGTTGATGATGGAAGCGTTGAACACGATAAAAATGCTCATGATTCATATGATAATAAACTGGAACAATTAGCTAGAAATGCTTACAAAGAAGCTGAGAAGCAACAAATAATTGCTTAAAAAGTTGAACAATAAAATGTTAAGTTAACCAAACAGCTTGAGCAATATAAGGAAAGGGTTCGGTTTTTTGAAACAAACAACGCAAACAAAACCAATTTTCATAAAGAGTTCATCGAGGCTGATTAGCGGGCAAAATGAATTGAAACTGAATTTCAAACTTAATTTATTCATGATAGGGATAAAATTAAAGCTTTGGAAAAAGAAAGAGATGATTTGCAACTAAATATTTCAGAACAAAGAAAACAGGTTTTAGAACAAAAAACTGCACAAACTTCTTTGAAATGTAAGCTTGATGCAAACGAAGATAAATATCTTGATGATGTTTTAAATTTGAAAGCTAAACTCAAAAAGAATGAAAATGTGGTTATGAAAATGAGTAACTCTGTGCAAGCAATATTTATGCTTGGACCAAAATCTTTGTCAGTTTATGATCCATAATTGAAACATGGTTTGGGATACGAAAATCCTTATATGCTCAAGCAAGCAATTTATCAGAATCCTAAGTTGTATGATGCTTCATATCTTCATAGTTCTAAAGTGCATGTGAATGTTTGTGATACTAAGGAAATACTTGAGGATGCAACCAAGAGTCAACTTAATTGAAAAATAAATTGAAATATCCAATTGCTATTGAGAAGAAACAAAATTTTCGTCCAATTGATTATGGGAAGTTAAACATTCTTTACAAACTTTTGTTTCATAAGTAGAGCTATCTCTTGAACAAATATATTTTTCATCTGCCTCTATGACTTCTGAAACTCATACAAGTGCAAGTACATCGAGATCACCTCCCGTAACAATGCCAAGTTCAAGCAAATTAATTAGACATTTATATAATTTGGAAAATGAAATTAAAAAATTGTACACTCTTATGGACACTAAAACCACTCCAAAAAGTATACTCTTTACAAGACGAGAGGATATAATTTTGACTGATTTTTGTTATAAAGAGGTGACCCCGATTATAGATTACTTGCATACGATTTTTAAAGCTATTCAAACAGAGTTTCCAGAAGAAGTAAAAGAAATGATGGATGTTTTTTAAAGTTTTTTTTATAAATATATATTAAACTTCAACAATTTTTATAAAATCGTACGTATGTCAGAAGCATTACAATATTGGGCTCGTTTTGTTCGCAATTCGGAGATCTTTTCGCTCGTATTTTTTTTGAATGAATCAGTAGATATTTGTTACATATTTGATAAATAAAGTTTATTATATAAAAAAGTCGTAAATAGGTAAAAGTTGTAGGTAATTTTCATAACTTGTCGCATAGTTTAAGGGTACGTTTTGTAATTTTTTAACTCACTGGCGGGCTTTATTTTTTGGGCCGCCATTTTCGGCTCGGTGCCGAAACGACGGCGTTTCACCCGGTAAATGTTATATACGACGTTTGCAAACCCGCGCTCCGCTGTGGGGTGTTTGCGTACTGTGTCGTTTTACAGTTATTTGATACTTGTTGTGACCCACTGAATAACGACTTGTTATGTATATACGTGAAAAATAGCTAAGACGGATTTAATCAATCTTTGACGGACCAAATAAAAACATGTTAAAGCCCATTCTAAAAAAGTAAAAATTAGCCCAAACTATAGCCCAGGCTCGAGCCCAAGCCCAAACCACCCGCGAGCCCAAGCCTAAACGTAAGCCTAGTTGAAAGTCCAAGTGCCTGATAAATGTATAATGTACGAGGTATGTTAGCTCGAGCTCCGTGGCGGGGTGTTTGCGTAGTGTGTCGTTTTATGATTATTTGATATTTGTTGTGACCCACTGAATAACGACTTGCTATGTATATACGTTAAAAATAGTTAAGACGAACTTAGTCAATTTTTGACGGACAAAATAAAAATATGTTAAAGCCCATTCTGAAAAGAAAAAAAATTCTCAAGCGCGAGCCCAAGCCCAAGTGACCCGCGAGCCTTAGCCCAGACGTGAGCCAACCCAAGCCCAAGCATATGAGCCCAGATGACTCATAAATGTAATGTATATTAATATATAATAGTAACAAGCTTGAAAGCCCGTGCGTTGCGGCGGGGCTTTAATTTTATGCCAATTGATACATAAGACATAGTCTAATCATTGAAAAACCGTCGTTGATCATTCAACAAAAAAGCTACTGAATTTTCTTACTATTTGATAGCATTGCTTCATGTCCATTAGAATAAGATTCAACTTACCCTAAAGTATAATAACCAAATACACCTATGCCTTTACCCTTATCATAAACTAATAAGCAAATAAGCATCTTTCAGAAAATAAGCAATCCCAAACACCCCTTAAACAGTTTGTTAAGCTAATAAGACACAATCATCTCTTCAAATAAGGCACTCGACATATCATAACACTCAAATCATATTAAAATAGCATAAAAATCAAAACATCATACATAATATGTTTCATATTAAAGTAGTTAATTCAACAACTAAATACTAAAAATCAAATCTTTACATAAAAGACAACAAAAGGGTTTGTTTCTTACCTTGAAATTTTGGTATCGTTTGTGTCACAAAAAACCCATGCTTAAATTTGCCTCAAGATCTTTCAAACCTCACTTTTTATTTGTCTTAACTTTGATGCTGAAAGAAACCTCAGACATATGGCCAGGATACGGTTACGGGTCTACCTTCATTCATATCATTTTGCATATACACTTCGTTGGTAAATTCACTTGATTAAAAGTATATAATGATGGCATGATTTACAAATAAGAGAGAAAGGTAAATATGAACACTTCTTTTAGTTTTGAATGTGTAATATCCACACATAGAATTTTCCATGGCAAAGAAGCAAACCACTCAAACCCAAAAGATAATCAATGCTCTTACTAACAAACTTGCATGAATTCAATTAAAGAAAAACCCTAAATTGTTGTGTATAAAAACGAAAATCCCAAGATATTAAGAAAATCTTATCAAACCACATACCAACCCTGCAAAATAGATTTAGGTAGAAAGAAGTTACATGTGCAGTCATTGAACCAACTGGATTATAATTTAAAAAAACTAAAAAGATGGATTTTTGAGAAAGTTGTGTATGTGAGGTATGGTGGTTATGATTTATGTGGGAAAAGATTTGAGAGAGACAGTATATGAGCGCTTGAGTTTTTTTATTAGGTCGGCTTCTTTTTCTTTTGTCGGGCTGGGCCGGCTTCCTTTTCTTTTGCTGGGCTAAAAGTAGTGGGTCGACGTCATACGACGTCGTTTCCTGCCAATTTTGATAGTACTTATAATCTTGATCCACATGTGGACTTTTTTATGCTTTATTTATAAGTGGTGTTTACGTAATGGGCTACGCTGTTGTTGGGCTCAAATGAACATACATTACCAATACACGTTATAGAGATGTCATTACATTGAAAGATCCTACAACCATGTAATTTTTATAAAATAAAATCCTATGAAAGGTTATGATTATTATTTGCTTAAGGATGAGATGATTTAAAAAGAAAAAAAACATATCACGTATCAATATGACACCTTATTTTATAAATTTTATTTTATACAAGTTATGTTATTCTAGCATACTTTCATTACATTATTGTCCTCATATTGTTGTCCTCATTATAGATGGCAAGTTGGCAACCCTTATTTGTTGTTCTCAAATGAATATCATAAGAAAAGCATAGTACTTAATACCTTTATTAAACCAAGAAAACATACAATTTAATGTTCTAAATGACAGCAGAATTGTTGTAACAAAATATATCTATATATCTATGTTGAAATCATCTAAGAAACTACACTGATGAACGTTTTGATTTTTCAAAAACGTTCTTAGCTACTCAACAACTTTGGCTACTTAATATGTAAAAAATTTATGATGATTCACTTCAAAATGGCATTCCTAACGAGTTTTCTAAGAATGAAAATAATTTAATACACGTTTTAATCATATTGATGTCTTTTTCTTTATCGATTATGATACTGGTGAAGCCGAAGTATGTGTTTGGAGCATGGACTTCATTAGAGGCGCATAATGTTGCTGATGAGGTTTCCAATGATGACTGTGGGTAGTTACATGCATAATAATTTTGGATTTAGATATTCCTAGACCCCTGAGACGATCAAGAGGCGTTTTTAGCTGATTCATCTGATTGTCAAGGTGTTGTGCAAGTTTTAATGTTTTCTGGATTTGGTAGCTGATTCGCGTTTTGTTTGTGTACTCTGCATTTTTTTTGGGTCCAGTGTTGAGTAATGATTTTGAATCACTTACATTTCGCTTGGAAGAAACAAATTCTTAGCGGTCCTGGTAAAAGACAATAACCCTTTTGTCACGTATACTACTAGAGCTATCTTCGCGATCATTCTTCTTTGTATTATTGTTTGCGTTATGGTACACCACACCAGGCTATTAATTCTACATATCACACATTCCAAAATGATTGGGGACCACAAAGATCTTCCAAACAATCATTTATCCAATGAATAAACTTTAGAAGTTGAATGCGTAGAAAAAAATGAGAGTTGATGATTTATGGGATAAAAGTCATAAGACTATAATAGCACAAGGTGTGGTAACACCATTAACACTGTCACATCAGCGCCACCACATCAGTTTTAACACCATAACATCAACACCCAAAATACCCAGGTAATTATAACACCATTAACACCACTTTTTGGGACCCACCACTTTTTTCTAATTTTATAAAACAAACTAAATTCATTTCATTAAATTAAAAATACAAATTACAATCCTAAAAACAAAAAAAAAACATTCGAAATAAAAAAAATTCAAAAAAAAACATACGAAAATTAAAAAAAACTACGCCCTAACGACTAGTTCGGGTACAAGTTATATTTGGCTCGAATGGACTTTTTTTGTTCTTCAATAAAATATGCGTCGTCATCCGACAAATCTTTCGTGCTTATAGCGAGAAATTTCATTTCTTCCAAACGCATCACCATGCGGTCTTTTTCTTTTGCCAATTCGAACGCGACTTCGGCGGCTTCTCGTTTGAGACGTAGCTCTTTTGTCATAATTTCCCTAAATTGGCTTGACGAGTTACTCCCCTCGGTGCTCACCGATGTATCAGATTTTGTTTTTCCGGGGGCGTTGTTTTTCGAAAGGACGTGGTCTAGCATCGGCACCAAATAGCTCATCGGTGTTTACCTCGGCGATTTCTTCTTCGGTTAAATCAACCGTTGTTTTTTCGATAAGGACGCTCCCTGGTCCGCCCAGCTTCCGGCACCACTAGCTCATCGGTGTTTTTCACCCATCGGCGTATTTCTTCTTCGGTTAATTCAACGGTTCGCGGGTACCGGCCGCCTGCGTTCCCTATTTCCCGCCTTGTTTAAACGCAAATCTTTCCCAAGCATCTGAGCAAACGTGGTATTTTTATTCTCGTCACGATAAGCCGCCCGAGCTTGTTTCATAACATCCAACTCGCTCTCACCACTTTTTGTCAAACGTGAGCACCGTTTGTAGATTGCGTTGAACTTTTGGCAATTATGGTTCAACGTATTCCATTTGCTTGACAACATATCCTTAGTACGTTTTTGAAAATTCAACCTATTGAACTCGTTCAAAACCCGATACCAAAAAGTATCCTTTGGTTGTGACCTCCCGACATTTCTATCTTCAGAAATGGCAACATAACATTTTGCAAGTAAGTTTCCTCGTCCGGTTGCCAACGAAATGGAATCCCCCCATCCGGAATCTCCACGCCTTGGTTTTTTTGCGGATCGTTTTCGCGGTACACGTTTTTTTTTGGGCTTCGGTTTGTGAGAGTGAGTTTGAGGATTGGCTTTGTTGTTGTGGCATAGAGAATTGTTGTGGGGTTTGTTGTTGGTTTTGTTGAAATTGAAAAAAAGCCTGTTGTTGACTTTGTAAAAAAGCTAGTTGCTCGGGAGTCATCGGAGCTTGGCTAGAAACCCCAGGGAATTGAGAATTCGACGTCGACCCGGGATTCATGTTGCCGGAATTAAGGAGGTTCCAAAAAGAGCCGTCGTTGGGAAAGTCGGACATTTTTTTTGGCCGGAATTGAAGTTAGTTTGAAGATGTAAAAGATAGTTTGAAGAAGTAGAAGTGAGAAAAAATATATAGGTAAGAAGGTTATATATAGGGGGTAAAATATTTGAAATTTTTTTTTTTTTAAATCTAGCCGTTGAAGGCTATAAATGTTTAAAAAAAATTATTTATTTTTCGTGTTACTAGCCGTTACCAACAATAATTTAAAAAAAAATTCAAAAATTGCAAAAACTAGCCGTTGGTTTTTTAAAAAATTTAATATTCAACACCAACGCGCGTTGGTGGCTTGACGCCGAGTCCAACGCCGAGCAGCGGTGTGGTAACGCCGGCAACGGCGGAGCCACGTAGGCTCAACGCCGAGCACAGCGTTACCGTACCGCGTGCTCTAAGAGTGAAAGGTGTCTCTCTTGCCAGGTATGATGCTATGGGTTTCGTATTTTTTCATTCCCAATGTAGTGGGCCATTAGATACCAAACATGATGATATAGGACTCATTCCATTACTTGTATTCCATAGCCTTAAAACAAACAGCCCCTAAGTTTCATAGTCAAAGCCGAAATGTGGTAATACGACATGGGCCAGCGCAGTTATTAGCATACAAATTTTGAATACATAATTTACAATGTACTTAAAGCATAAAGTTTGCCCCCGTCTTTTTATTTGAGAAACTTGCGCTCCATGATTTAATTTTAGGTTTTTTTCGTTTAAAAATTTACGAGTATATTTGATTAGTTCCTCAATTATCTAAGAGCCTGAACAAAAATAGTATTTGAGGAATAAATGAACATGTGCTGATTTTCATGGAAGAGCCTATAAAATAGGACTCATGGTTGTCAAATTAAAAGCACTCATTCTAATCACATAATGTCATCCTTGAATGTGTTAGAAAAACCTCATGCAGTATGCATACCATTTGCAGCACAAGGTCATATTAAGCCAATGCTAAAATTAGCCAAAATCCTTCACTCTAAAGGCTTCCATATCACATTTGTCAACACCGAATACAACCAAAAACGTCTACAGAAATCTCAGGGTTCCATAGGCCTCCCTTCTTTTCAATTTGAGACAATTCCTGACGGCCTTCCCACACCCGAAAACCTGGATGTAACACAAGATATCCCCTCTTTGTTAAAGTCAACATCCGAAACGTGTTTAGAACCATTTAAGAAGCTCCTTTTGAAGCTTAATAATACCGCGGGGATACCTCCCGTGACAAGTGTTGTTTCTGACGGGGCCATGAGCTTTACACTTGATGCTGCAGAAGAATTGGCCATTCCTGAGGTTTTGTTCTGGACGACAAGTGCTTGTGGATTCTTGGCTTATGCACACTATATTACTCTTAAGGAAAAAGGGCTCATTCCACTAAAAGGTAGCTCTTTTATATTGTTAATACTTATCCTTCTCTATATATTTCTTTAGGAAAGTTCAGTTGGGACCTGAATTAACCACCATTTTGATATCTTTGACATGCAGATTCCGCTGATTTAACCAATGGATATCTTGAGACTAAGGTGGATTGCATACCTAGCATGGAAGGTATACGTCTAAAGGACATCCCTAATTTTATTAGAACAACTGATCCAGATGATTTCATGATTAAGTTTGTTATCCAAGAAACTGAGAGAGCGAAAAGAGCATCGGCGATTGTCCTTAATACCTTCTCTGACCTAGAGCAAGATGTCTTGAATGAGTTATCCTTGATCTATCCTTCTGTTTACTCTATTGGGCCATTACATACTATGGTGAGAGACATTGAAGACAAGGATTTGCAGTCATTGGGTTCGAGTCTGTGGAAAGAAGAGCATGAATGCCTTGAATGGCTCGATTGCCAAGAATCTGGCTCCGTTATTTACGTGAACTTTGGAAGTATAACCGTGATAACACCACAACAACTAGAGGAGTTTTCATGGGGATTAGCTAATAGTGAGCAGAAATTTCTATGGGTAATTCGACCGGACCTTGTACGTCTAGACTCTCTGGTACTGTCAGCAGAGTTCCTGGAGATGACGCACGATAGGGGTTTCGTGGCAAGTTGGTGCCCACAAGAGAAAGTTCTAGATCACCCAGCAATCGGAGGGTTTTTGACACATAGTGGGTGGAACTCGACACTAGAGAGCATCACAAGTGGAGTTCCAATGATTTGTTGGCCGTTTTTCGCTGAACAACAGACCAATTGTTGGTGGTGCTGTAATCAATGGGGCATCGGGGTGGAGATAGATAGTGATGTTAACAGAAATCAAGTTGAAAAGGTTGTAAGAGATTTGATGGATGGAAAATGTATAGATTTGACAACAAAGGCTACGGTTTGGAAGAAAAAGGCGGCATCAGGGGAGTCGTCGCGCCAGAACATAGAATTACTACATCATTCAGCTTTGTATTAAACTCGCTCTTCTATTCTATTGTACCAATAACTTAGTCCGAAATTCCTTTTTCGAGATTAATGTATTTTCAAGGTATAATCAATTCCAAACCACTAATATGTAAGTTATTAATGAGTTCATTGTTCTAATGCATAAGTTCTTTTGATTCGTCAAAATATGAAATATTTATCCGGTTCGTAGATAAAGAATGAGGGAAATTGATTGATCTTATTCATATGGTCTTTCTTTTTCTTGACAGCCACTTTCAGTAAAAACAAAACCCTACTAGCACAAGCAAGGTCCTAGAGGTGTAGAGAACATGTTGCAGTGGTAAAAATGAATAGCACTTAGACTTCGAATGTTTTTTTTTGTTTTTGTTAAAATGGTGAATTATATTATAAAACCAAAATAATAATCAGCTTACTACAAGTATATTCTCTAGGCTAAATGTGTTGGAATATGTTAGTCGGTTTCGCAAGTTATACGTTAGAAATATGTGAGCCTATTGGGGGCACACGCGTTAAACACTTAGAGTATGTTTTACTTCACGATAAGTATTTAAATAGTTGTTAGTTACTGTTACATTTTATAACTAACTCAACAACTATTTAAACATAAACTAAAGGGACTAAAATTGACAAAACCCGAACCTTGTGGGTGTCACTTATTGGCCGACCCATATAGCTTCTATAAGGGGGGTTTTGGGATCAATTTTGGAGATAATGAATGATAATTGTATTGTGATAAAGATTATGAGGGTATCTAGTTTATCTACAACTAGGCTTTGATGCCCCATTCTCTCTACCTCGTTAATTAACTTTATCCCACATATTATATACGACATAACTGAGAAACCTAAAAAATACCTACGCATGACTTTCATGAAAATTCGCATGCCTGGTATCTTTTTCCATTCGTATAGAATACATGTATGATTATACATGCATGGTGACATGCATATATGGGTTCATTCCCTTTTATTGCTTATATCGGCAGAATACAAACAAGTGCATGAACTAAATTAATACATGTGATCTATACATGCATTATATTGACATGCGTGCAATGCCTATTTGCTTTCATTCAGCAGATCGATATCACAACTAAAAGGTTTTAGTGCGATTGTGTATCAAACTAAGAACACCGAACACTTGTTGATTCGTGGTGTTTGTTCATGAAGGTTGACTAGCAATCGACTCATACTTGGTACACGTGTTTGTGTGAGCAACCGTAGAGGTGATAATTTAATTACTCGTTTCAAGATCAAGATCAAGCGTTTGTTTATTGATTTAACTCAATAAACAAAATGTTAGTAAATTACTTGTCTAATTTATATGTGTTAATCTACATGCTAAAACTAGATCCATTCCGCTACGCACTCGTAGCTAATTGGTTACCTAGTTTGTTAAATCCTAACAGTGGCATCACCGAGTCAACTCGTTTTGGCATTAGGGTTACACGTTTTGAATTAT
>BQNB010009215.1:0-46615 GCA_026074375.1 Tanacetum coccineum
ACAATATTTATCAAAGAGTAACTTTTTGTTATGGTATTGTTCCACCACATCAATGCTCAAAAGATCAACTAATTCATTTTGCAGGTTTGTTTCAGCATCCTTGGTGTTCTTCTCCCCCTCAGTAGGTGGTTACTTGGCTGCTGAAGGAACATCCTTGGTCGTAGCTCTTGATGCATTTTCCACCACAATGGAAAACCTATTCAAGGTTTCAGTTACCTTGTTTAATAGACTTGGAAGAGAATCCAAAGTCTTTAGCTATTTCTGAACTGAGGAAACTAGAATTGGTAAAGCTTGAAACTCCACTGGAAGTTCCCATTGAATGTTCTACATTTCAGCAACCTAGGATGTAGGACTGGATATAGTGGAAGTGAAAGTCTCTAGTTTTGTTGGAATCTCTTTTAAGTTCCTAGGTAGCTCGATTTCCATATTCTTAACATGCTGCTTTAGCTCTTTAAACTCTCCAAATAATTCAGTGAATTTTGGGGGGAGCTCTTTCAGTTCAGTTGGTAAGCAGTTAGCAAAGTTATGTGAGGCCAAGAGTTTGGAGAGTTCAGGCTTTAAAGAGGTTACCAGAAGATCAGTAAGTTGGTTGATGTCTAGATATGAGGGCCTAGCCTTCAGTGAGGCAACCTCAGCTTTAGCTTTTGCCTTTTGTTGTTTTAGCTCATCCTTCTAGGACTGAAGTAATTGAACCTAGGCCATTAACTCTTGAATTTGAACCAATTTTGAAGATAGAGGATGTGGGATTGAAGTGTCTTCAGGTACATAATGAGAAGTAGCATGAGTGTCTTTATCATTGTCAGCTTCCACTTCCTCTTCACTCTCATCTGAAACAATGATTGGCTCATCTTATAGGGAGTCAGGAGTGATGAAAGCAGATCTTGTGTCATTCAAGATATCTAATAAATCCTCCAGCTTTATTTTCTTTAAGATTTCATCAGCTCTAGACTCCTCATTTGTACTTGAATCAATGTGGGCAGTTTTTAACCCATCTCTAGCAGATTTGGTTTGATCTACAAGAATACTTGGATTAGTCCCTATAAATATGTGATCAGTTAAATAGTTTTTGGTTCTTTTATCCATACCCTGTTATGAATGTATGGAATCATTAGGAGCAGATATTCCAAGATCAGCTTTAGTTATGGAATCTGATGAAGCATCACATCCTGATGCAGACTCAGAGTGAAAATGAAAGAAGTTGAAGAAACAGTTTCAATAATAAGAAATGCAGACATACCACTACTGAGCTGAGGGTGGACTCTATCTTCACTGGTGGCCCCTAAAGATGTTGGGCCATAAGCTGCTCGATGTGCCTCTTTATGCATTTTACCAACCACTGGTGTGGGAGGTGAAGGATGGCTTGGGCTTTTGTCCTTGGCCAAACTAGACTGAGTATCTTTTTCTGATTGGCCAGTTTTAGATTTGGATTCCTCAGTCTTGGACTCAGATGTATGTTTTGAAGATTGTTTTCTTCTGAGTCCACCTTTAGCTCCAAGCTTTTTGCCTTAGGGAACCTTTTCAGTTTGTGAGGAGGGTTTTGGAGCTTTGGAGTCCACAGGCACATCTAAATTGCAGATGGCCTTCATGTGGTCAGTGAAGGGATGTCCTTTAGTTTTGTTTGGCTTTAGTGCTCAGTTGTGAACACTGAAGACCTGAGTGGGGTTTATGGTGAGCTCTTCATTGTCATATTCAGGCATCATGTATTTCAGTAGAAGGGATATAAACCTAGGATAAGGAACAACCTTTTCCCTAGTTTTCTTGTTCAGCTTGTGAATTATATCCTCCCATATGAGCTTAACATAATCTACCTTTACCCAATTGGCCAGACAATACAAGATGGTGGCATCCTTGTTGGATATTTAATCTAGGCCACCTGTTTCCCACCTAAACACTGAATGATTTGAACCATTAGTAGCCTTCACCTAGGAGGAAGAAAACTCTTTTTGAGCGTTTCTATTACCCCGATCTGCTTACTGTACCCTATTGTTGCAAACTATAGTCTCACTATTGTTATGGAGGGTGGGGAGACATACATGTTTGAGTGAGGAAGGTAATGAGCCCTAAGTGTATTTCTAAAGGTAGTGATACCTATCTCCCCCCTTATACCTCCTGTAGGAGTGGATACCCATATCTTAGAGTCTTCTAAGGTTTTTACAGTATACCAAAACTCAGCTAAGTATTTGACATATTGGGTAGGGGCTCTAGTAAATGCTTCCTTAAGACAACATTTTGAGATGAAGTTAGAGACGATATAAAAGTATTCAGAGTTTGGATGATCTGGGTATATTAAGGCAACCTTATTGTTGGTGGTGAAGGTTATTTCATTGAAAGTGAACTCAACCTGATCTGTAGGTAAGAAGGGATTTGGGCTTTTAGGCTTGTTAAAAGTGACAGGATCATCTTTGGGAGTGATTTCAGGTAATGAGGGGTTTTGTAAGGATAATTCTGAGATTATGAATAGTTAGGGTTTTTTGGAGTTTCGATCTTGTTTGAGGTGTGTGCTTTGTTTGTTCTTGATGAATTTATGAGAGTGAGTTATTGATGGGTTTGTTGTGATTTATATGATTGATGAAATTACAAAATTTTCTTTGAGAAATTGTAATTATCATTTGAGGTTATAAAGTTATGGGAATGTTTAGGGTTTATTTTCAACATGTGTGCTAAACTTTGTATTTAATGAAAGTCAGCAAAGCGTGCATCTAACACCTAGAACAGTAAATAGCCATCTATTCAACTGAAAAGGTAGGCGAGAGAAAGATGATGAGGTCATTCTAACTTTTGGACATCCTCTTTTAATATATTATAATTAAACAACTTCTTCGAAAAGGAAATTATTTTGATAAAATATTATTACCATTGAAAATCACATTTGTTTTAAAGTTGGCCTTGAGATTGATGTTTGAAAAGGCTGGACTAGGTTCCTGTTTGATGTTATGTCATGCTGAATTGATTATTGTAATCTTCATCATTATCAATCTTCCAGTGAAGGTGACAAAACCACAAGTGCTCATGCAAATCCATGAATGAGACATATGTGATTGCTAAGTTACTTCACTTGAGAGATAGCTGAAGATTTATATCAAATTATTTTTCTAAACTGAACTGAAGAGAATAAACTAGTTTTGTTCAGTTCTAGACTTAACCAATGTCTGTGCTCCAGTGAAGGCGACAAAATCACACATGCTCATATAAATCCATGAATGAGACATATATGACTGCTTAGTTTCTTTACTTAAGCAAGCTAAAGGTTGTATGTAAAAACTGAACTGACATTTAACATGAATGTTTATTCAGTTTAAGATGAAATTGCTGAAGCTTCAGTTTTCTTTAGGTAGTGCTGAAGCTTTAGGTTTTGAATCAATGTTCAACATACCTAGTTCAACAATTAATCTTTTGAAAGCTGGCTCATCTAGAGGCTTGGTGAAGATATCAACAAGTTGATATTGAGTGGGAATGAAATGTAATTCAATGTCCCCTTTTAGAATATGATCTCTGATAAAGTGATATCGGATATCAATATGCTTTGTTCTTGAGTGCAAAACTAGATTGTTTGAGGTACCTTTTCATATATGATGTCATAGTTAGTGAGTTGACTTTTCATCCATAATATGTTGGCACAACATCCAACAGCAGCTACATATTCAGCTTTTGCTGATGACATAGCTATAAATTGCTACTTTTTATCACTCCAGCACATAAGTTTGCCTCCTAACAACTAACAAGCACTAGAGGTGCTTCTCCTGTCTATGTTGCAACCAGCATAATTAGAGTCTAAGTATCCTTTTAGGTCAAAACCTAAACATTTTGGATACCACAGACCAAGACTGGGAGTACCTTTTAGGTACCTGAAAATTCTCATAACAGCAATAAGGTGGGATTCCTTAGGATTTGCTTGATATCTTGCACAGAGACAAGTAGAGAATTGAATGTCAGGTCTGCTTGCAGTTAGATATATTAGTGATCCAATCATACCTCTATACCGAGTCTCATTTATAGCTTTGCCACTGAGATCATGTCCTAAGTTGTTAGGGGGTACCATTGGAGTTTTCACTGATGAACCATTTATATCATACTTTTTCAGCAAATCCTTGACATATTTTCTTGGTTGATTGAAATGCCTCTTTCAGATTGTTTAATCTGAAATCCAAGGAAATAGGTGAGGACACCCATCATACTCATTTCATATCTTTGAGTCATCAATTTAGCAAACTGTTTGCATAATTTTGTATTGGTGGACCCAAAGATAATGTCACCAACATAGATTTGAACCAGAATCACATCAGTTTGAGTTTTGTAGACAAATAGAGTGTTGTCTATCTTTCCTCTTACAAACTTGTATTCGTTGAAAAAGGTTGAAAGTTTTATACCATGCTCTTGGAGCTTGTTTAAGTCCATAAAAGGCTTTGTCCAATTTGCATACATGGTTTGGGAACTCATTGCTCTCAAAACCTAGAGGTTGTTTAACATAAACTTCTTCTTTTAGTTTACCATTAAGAAACGCACTTTTGACATCCATTTGATAAACAGTGAAGTTCATGTATGTGGCAAAGGCAAGAAAGATTTTAATTGCTTCAAGTCTTGAAACTGGAGCAAAGGTTTCATCATAATCTATGCCTTCTTGCTGATTGTAGCCTTGAGCTATAAGTCTTGCCTTGTTTTTGATGACAATTCCAGTTTCATCCCTTTTGTTTATGAAAACCCATTTTGAGCCAATTATGGTTTTACCAGAAGGTGCAGGAACTAGTGTCCAGACTTTGTTTCTGGCAAATTTGTTTAGTTCATCTTGCATGGCATCAACCCATCCAGGATATTTTAGTGCTTCAAATACCTTTTTAGGTTCTTCTTCAGAAACAAAATCTACAAAGAGACATTCATGAGCTGAAGCAGCACTAAGTTCTTTGGCCATTGCTCTTGTGAGCATTCCAGCTTCTAGATTACCAATGATATTGACCAGATCGATGTGTTTGTCTTAAGACCATCTGTCTTGAGGAGCTGGTGTGACCATGGATGGAATGGATGATGTGGGATTTAGGATTGAAATTGTATTTTATACTGAAGTATCCTCCTTGTCTAGAGAGGAAAAGTGTTCAGGGATTTGAATGTCTTCAGTTTTTGGGAGATTATTAATGATTTGTTCATCTTTAGTATGACTGGAATGTTCAGATAGATCATCAATTAAGATTTCATCAGTCTAAGCAGATTGATCATTTTGATCAGCTTGACCATTTTGGTCAAATAAACCTTTAGTTTCAAGGACAACTGGTTCAATACATTCACAAGGTTCTATGAAGGACACATCATTGTTGTTTGTTTGATACCTTTAAGAAGGTTCATAAGGATGAAGATATTCATCAGATGGATATCTTCCAGTTTCAGCAATGTTGATGTTGTCAACTGAGGGTCTTGAGAATTTGATAGCATTAGGGCTTTCATCAAATGTGATGTGATAGGTTTCTTCAGTTTGTTGTCTTCTAGTATTGAGGACTCTTAAGGCCTTGGAAACAAGTGAGTATCCAAGAAGATAACCATCATCAGCTTTTTCATCAAATTTTCCTAAGTGATCTTTATGATTGTGGATGTAAACTGGACATCCAAAGACATGAAGAAAATTGATGTTTGGGATTCTCTTATGAAAAATTTCATAAGGAGTTTTAAGATTTCTTTTCACAATGGTGGATCTATTTTGAGTGTAGCATGCAGTGGCTAGAGCTTCAGTACATTATTGTTTTGAGAAGACAGATCCTGAAAGCATTATTCTTGTAGCTTCTATGAGGGTTCTATTTTTCCTTTCAGCAACACCATTTTGTTCAGATGTGTAAAGAGAGGAAAAAATTTGAGAAATCCTTTTTTCATCACAGAAGTTGACAAGGATGGTATTCCTAAATTCAGTACCATTGTTAGTTCTGAGTTGTTTGACTTTAATTTCATTTTGATTTTCAACTCTTTGAATGAAAGACATGATGGTTTCAGGTGCTTGACTTTTCTTTTTCAAGAAATATACCCAGGTGTACATTGAGTACTCATCAACAATGACAAGGATGTATTTTTCATGGTTAATGGACCTAGGAGTTATAGGTCCAAATAAATCCATGTGAAGAAGATGAAGACATTTCTTGATAGAAGATGTCTGTTTTGTTTTGAAGCTGACCCTATGATGCTTTCTTTTTTCACATGATGAATATGGTTTGTCCTTTAAGTAGACAAGTGAGGGAAGACCAATAACAAGATTTTTTTCTAGTTTGTTGATTGTTTTGAAGTTTAGATGAGCAAGTCTTTTATGCCAAAGCCAGTTGAGATTGTCAAAAGCTTTAGCAAACAAGCAGGGTTCTTGAGCAGAAGATGTCATGTCAAGAACATATACATCTCTTACTCTTGGAGCAATCATTACAACTTCTTTATTGGAGTTGAAGATTGTTCCTCTTTTCTCATCAAACTGAACAATATACTTAGCACCACAAAGTTGACTGATGCTAATTAGATTGTACTTAAGACCATTTACAAATGCTACTTTTGTGAAAACTATACCATTACATTTGATAGAGCCATAACCTTCAGTTGTGCATGTAGAGTCATCTCCAAACACCACCTTAGGTCCTGGCTGTTCCATATATTTGTGCAGGTAACTCTTGACACCAGTCATATGCCTTGAGCATCCACTGTCCAGGTACCAGATATGTTTCCTGATGTCACACTACACAAATACATTCAGAATGGTTAGTTTTGCTTAGAAACCCACCTTCTAGTGGGAGTCTTGGATCTGTTAGCATTTGATGATTCAACCCTAGTTGATTTTAGAGCTTCAGCCTTTTTGGCTTGAAGTGCTTCACCTCTTTTGAACCATTCAATGTCATAGTGATCAGTTGTGGTATGAGTTGAGCTACCATAAGCTTCACATCTTTTGAAGGGAAGTTGAGGATTTTTTAGATTGATCTCTCTTTCTAGAGAAATAATCCTATCATGACCATTTGTGTCATGGTTATAACTTCCACAAAATCCACATACGAGATAGTATAAACACTTATTGGATAAATGATTGATACATCCACAATGTATGCAGGGTGTAAAGAAGCATTTTGATGGTCTTGGGATTTTAGATCTTGATGAAGATCGACCCTGACTTTTGAGATGCTGAGACATGTTTATGGTGGAAATGTATTCAGCATGATCATAGGTTCTGTGATCAGTTCTCTCACACTTTTTACAAAATAGGACTTTATAACAATTTTCAGAGAGATGATTATTTAAGCCACATAGATCACAACTCTTTTTGAATTGTGTTTTGTATTAATTTTCAAGTGCATTTTGTGGAACCTGTTGTGGTTGAGTATTCCTGGAGTAAGATGATTGATTCTTGCTAAATTGTAATTTTAGGTTGTTAAGTTCTTTCATTACAATAGCCAAAGGAGGATCATCTTTAATTTTCACACTCTTTAGTTGACCAGTAGGAGCTGAGTTAACTTTTGAAGCTAAAGAGCTTTTGTTGTCTTTAGCAGGAGCTGAGGATGATTCATTTATTATCACACCTTTTAAAGTTTCATATTTGAGTGTAGATTTTGACTTTAAAATTGATTTGATAGTCTTGGGTCCAAAAATAGGTTCAGCACCATCCAACTTCTTCAGTGGAGGAAGAGGGGTACTACAGACTGAAGATTCATCAGCTGAATCATAATCAGTCACTAAAGAGTTAGTGACAGCAACTGGAGGATCAGTTGTGTTTCTTTGTGACTCAGTTAGGAGTATCCTACCAGTATCATGATTTGGCAGAATTAAACCTTCAACTTTAGACAACCATGATCTTTCAACACCAAGTATGGACACTTTTTTGTCATCAGCTGAATATTTTACAAAGACAAGGTCTTTTTGCCTAGAAATGGAGGGATCTTTAGTAAGTTGATAAGCTCCCAGAATTCTCCTCTTTTGAGAGGAGATTTGTTCACTGATACACTAATTTACTTTGTTAGAACTGTTAAGCCATGTTTCAGTGATTGCTGTTAGCTATTTCAGTTCTATTTTTAAGTTTTTATTCTCTTTAAGAATCTCAGTGTTTACATGATGCATGGTAAGAAAATCAATTTTTGCTTGTTTTAATACTAAAAGCTGTTCTTTGTATGCATTTAGTTCATGAACAAGATCTCTATGTTTTGACAAAAGATTGTTTCTTTGTTCTTCAACATAATTTAGATCGATACACAATTAATCTAGATAGGTTTTTCTATCATCATTATCTTCTATTTCAAGAAGAGTGTATACCTTTCTCATAGAGATCTTTACCCATTCACCATTTCTGGTGCCTTCTTTACTGACAACATTATTTTCTTCAGCTAGTGCCATAAGTACTTTGACCTCCACCATCTCATTGTCATCTGATGACACTTCTTCTTCATCCTATTCATACGCTTTAGCGATAAGACCTTTGTTCTTAACAGTTACGGCTTTGGAACCTGAAGCACTTGAACTTAGGAGAGCCAGTTTAGCCTTGACTTTGTTGTATTTAGCTTCAAAGTTCTTGATAGGCCTTAGTTCTGGTTTATTCTGAGAGGAGCTGAGAGTTTTTTTATAGAAAGGGTGATTGATATGAGGGAACTGAAGTTTTTGACCAGCAGTCTCTTGCAAAATGACCTTTCTTGCCACATTTGTGGCATTCAGTTTTGTCAGTTGCTTTTGCCTGCTGAACCTTTAAGTACCCTTCTTGAAGAATCTTTTAGACTTGGATAAAAGAGCTCTTCCTTTATATTCTTCTTCTAGGTCATTCAGGTACTCATGACTGCTTCTTGTATCCTCTTCATCATCAGGACTATCTTGAAAGTCTTGGATAATAGAGGTATAGAAAAAAGCAGTTGACAAAGGTGTTGTAGAGACAAGAGATTTGCTCTTTTCATTGTGAATTACTACAGTTATGCGGGAATCTAACATTGTAATACTAAGATGAAACAATGTATTACTAAACTTTAAATACTATTTGATTGACTATCTATCTCTTTTTAGGTTACTGAATAAACTAGTAACTACTAGATACGAATATCTATGTGTAACACCCCCATTTTTGAAATATATCAGCGGAATCTAATCTGGGGTACATAATCATAGAAAACGACTCAAAAGAGACGTTTTAGAAAATTTAGTTATCATTAAATATCATATCATAGTTTTACAAAGGAGGTCCCAAAATCTAGAAACATAAAGTTTGAATGATAACAGTATAGCCATCTTCAAGTCCGTGCCACTCCGTGCTATAGGTTGCTCAATTACCTGAGATAAACATGCTAAAAGGGTCAACACAAAGGTTGAGTGAAATTCATAGGTTTTTAGTTATAATAGTTGAGTACAAGTTTAATAGTGGGTTACGTTGTTATATACCCATAAGTGTAATAATTGCAATGAGTACAATTATTATGGAAAACAATATTATCATGGAAAACAATATGATTACCCTAAGTTCATAAATCACATATTTAAACTTAATAGAACCGGGAGCCTCTATCCGAAGACATACTCGGAGCTACTACCCAAAGAGATACTGGGAGCTACTACCCAAAGAGATACTGGGAGCTACTACCCAAAGAGATACTGGGAGCTACTACCCAAAGAGATACTGGGAGCTATTACCCAAAGAGATACTGGGAGCTATTACCCAAAGAGAAACTGGGATGTCTTATGGGAAAATGGAGGTAACTTAGGCAATAATATTTCAGTATAACATATAGTTGGAAAAACACTTGTATTCATAGTTTATAGCATGAATCCCCCATGTGATTTAGAAAACATGTAAAAGTGGGACTATGAACTCACTAAGTCTTTGAAAATTATCACATTGTTATAAAGTAAACGAGTATGTAAAAGAGTTTGTGAATAAGCATGTATCCCCCTCGCGGGTTTGTAAAGCATTCAAAAGATTTAAAAGCATGGTTACGAACTCACCTTAACAGTAAAGGAAAATCTGATTGATGGCAAAAGTATATCAGGTAAAAGTAACGACTTTGTCACGCAACCTGAAGTAATATGTTAAGTCTTAGTGTGATGGTTTATGTTTCAAAACTTCATGATGTTTAACGTATGTCTTCGATTTATCAATTTATGGAAATATTGTATCACTGTTCGGGCCATCATAATTCAGAAGTCATGTAGTAAACGTTTAAGGAGCCCGGACACTTTAAATCATAAATCCAGCAAACTCATCCAAACGTATACCAAAATGAAATCCCTTATATGAAGCTCCCTAGTAACGTGATACGATAAGATTTTAAGTTTCTTCAAAAGCTAGTCGATGATAAGTTACGTTAAATATATATAACGTAATTGATTTATAATGCGTCGATCGATGATTAATAACGATTAATGTGTTAGGTTTTGATAAAATCGAGTTTTATAATATTAATATATATTTTTATAATTTGTATAAAATATTATATTTTATATTTTCAAGTTTGCAAAAATGGCAATATATACCCTTGGTTTATGATCTTTTACAAGTTTAGTCCTTTAAGTATATATATATTAAACCTTTAACTTTAGAATTTGGCAAAACAACCCCTCATAGTTATAACTTGGGAATAACGACAACCCCTTTTAGTTATAAATTTCAGAAAGTTACGATATATACCCCTATGCATGGAAACTTTTGCAAAACAAGTCCAAAAAGCTATGCAAGGTTATATTAGGATTCCAAATGATATTTTCAGGTTATATCTTATTAAAATAAGCTAAAATAATATGTTTTAACGTAACAAAAGTTTAGAAAAAGGATTCGTTAGCTAGAAAATCAAAACGGGTCGTTTTTAGGGTTTTAATAAAAAACACATGGGTTTGAGGATTCAAAGCTTCAAACAAGAGTTCATATATGATATTAAGAGTATTATGAACATTCTAATACAGAATATAAGCTTATGGAACAAGATCTTAGGCTTACTTGAGATAAAATGGGTCGAATTGGGTTTTGATGACTCGTACGCCTAATAACAATTTCAAAGGCTTATTTTTCTTGATTCTTGGCTTCTTATATAAGATTAGGGACTTTACTTGATCCTTCTTGGTCTAAGTTAAGACTCCATTGTTGTATTTGATGAAATTTGAGGTGTGATGAATGGTTGTGCATGTTTCGGCTATTTATAGGGCTTGGAAAGCCTTAGTGCCCAAGTTTTGTGTTTGATTAGTGTCAAGGCTAGCTGAGGTGATTCATGGAAGCTAGCATGATGAGTAATGAGAGCTATAAGGGTAGCTAAGCAAGGTGGAAGGTGTTGTGGTGGTTTCATGTAAATGGAGGACAAGTATGTGACAAACCACCTTGGTGGCCAAGTATATTAGCAAGGAGGTGATGGAGGTTCTTGTAAGCTACTTAGGTGGCTACTTGGTGATTTCATAGAGGTGCTTGAGGTACTTGGTTGCTTAAAAATGGGTAAAAATGAAGTAAAATGGTGTCGGGTTCATTTTATTTCTGGTTAGGGTTTTAGGGTTTTAATTCGTGTTAGGGTTAGGTTTTAAGATAGTTTAGGGTTTAGGATTAGTGTTAGGATTAAGGTTTAGGGTTTAGGATTAGGGTTTAAAAGTCATGCATTAAGTGCTTGTACCTTGTGTTAAAGTAGTGTAAAGTTTAAACATGGTTTAGGAGCTTAAATGACCTAATTTGACTTTCTTGCATTATTGACTTGTACATTGTGTTTTAGAAAGTTGTAACTTGATTTAGGAAGGAAAAGATATTCAAATGTGGTGCATTAATACTTGTACACTTGCTTTAAAGGCTTGTACTTTCATTTTATATGTATACATTATATATAATTAGGGTTTTAATATAAACGTTAACGTTTAATGCTTATATTGATATAACGTTTTGAAAAGTACATTTAAATAGATAATGTACTTAGTAAAAATGATATTAGGATATAGACTTGACATATTAGGATGTTTACATGATATAAACATAAATAGAGATGGCATTGATAGAGGTTGCGTGAGCTCGTTTACTTTAGAAATGTAAACTAGGTTACATAATGGAATGGAATAAAAACGAAAAATATTCCCGTGAAAAAGGTTGTACTTAATATTGTAAGTAGATATTACTTTGATGAAAATACTGGAAAATTACGGGTTGTTATACTATAGAGAGGGGGTTGTTGGCAATATCCCTTTTTGGTTGGCGCGTTATTTGAGAAAGATTAGGGATGGAGAGGTGGTCTATGTTGGCATGCATGTGACACGTCTTGCTCGATCTTGTAGGATATTAACCCGGTCAATGATGGGAGTATTGGGTGTTGAGCCTCTAGCCTAGTTTTTCAAGAAAAATTCCTTGGTTGCTATGGAAATCATTATTGAGCTAGTACCATGATAGTGTGATTAGGTTGTGACACGTGTAGTACAATCGCAGCAACAGGAGCAGGCAGATTGATATGACATTGGACCCATGCCTCCTGGTCATGACTATCGCTATGACACTGCTCCCGATGGCTCCGATTGATATTATTTATTTGTTCCTCATTCCTTATATTATTTCTTCCTCGTTTTGAATAATTAGGAATTTTGATTATGGATGTTTGTTTTATTTTTATGATTATGTATTGGTACTTTTCTAGTTTATTATTTGTGCCGTATGTTTTAATCTTTATTATTTGTCCTATATGTTTGAATTATATGTGATCATGCTTTGTTTTGTCTTTAACTTGTCTTAATTGCAATCAAAGCTATTTTGCATAAAATAGGTGTACAAGGAAATATCTGGTTTTTTAGAACCATTTCAAACATGTAAAATAGATAATTTTAAGTTAAATCACATTTTATGTTTTGTTTGTTTGTTTGTTTTGAGTCATACGTTTGTACTAACCGTTTTCGTGGTCTATGCAGTAATTTTCTCGGAAATAATTAATAGGTTATTTTTGCAATATTTTTTCAAGAAAACTAAAACGTGAAACCTGTCAGGTGTTTATAACGGCGTTAGAACTATATCAGTGGAGAAATCCGTGTTTTTTTCGAATTTTTGAAAATTTATTTTTGTTAAATTTCTAGAATTTTTAATTCTCCAGATTTTTTTTAGAAAACCACAATTACATTAATACAAACATTCTACTCGTTATGATTAAATAAGGTTGTATATCATTTACCGGCGATTTTACGCTGGGTATAGTTGTTTTTGTCTTTGATTTTCTGGTTATATTAGATAAGGAGAGTCCAAAAGTTCATTGAATTTTCACTTGGACAATTCTTGGATGAAGATTTAGCCGGATCGTCTTGTTTCTTCTCCGATATTGAGCAAACCAGGGGAGTATTAGTTTCTCTCGTTTTTATTTATCTACTCGTTATTCGTTCTTCGGGTACTTCTAGAACATTTGGAACAATGTTCAAAATAAGTATAGGAGATAATAATAGCCTTAGAAATTACTCTTTCATTTAAATTTGCTTTGTTTTTAAAAAGATGTGTAATATACTGAAACATAGTTTAGGACAGTAATTTTGACCCAAATTAAAAAAAAATATGGCATATATCGGTGAAACTATAGTATTAGAAGCGTCTCAAGGATAAGAGTTATATGATTAGCACAAAAACCATACCACGCAAAAATTCCACCTCTAAGATGTGAGGTTCGCCTTGTAGGATATCAAATCACCAATCTAACAAGTATATATGAGAGGGTTTAGAGAGAGAAAGGTTTGAAGGTTTCTAGAGAGAGAAAGTGAGAAAGTGAAATGAATAATAATGAAACCAGCACCATCTCCATGTGTGGAGTGGGTATTTATAGTGTCTTACATATAAGTGGGGCGTTTGGATCCATGGGTTATCTATGGGTCGGCTCTGTTCGTTTACATATTTAATACATATTTAACTACGAGCTAAGAACTAATATATTTGGTAGTGACTGAGTCTTTTGTAGATTCCTAATAATTTCCCCCTATGAGATGTCACTCCAAGTTACAATGATTTTATGTTTAGCATTCTATAAATGTCTTCTGTCTTGCTCGTAGTCTTGATTCTTTGTACTTTATCTTGTGATATATGTAGTAATCATTGAGCTTGAGCTTGTTCCAGCATGCTTAACAAGTAGTGATCTTGAGCTTCATGAGATCATCAATCTTACATCATCTCTTGCTCATCTTTGTGATTCTTTGCCTTTTTGTGGTCTTGTGTCTTTTGGACCAACATGCTCATACTATACTTCTTCTTGAAAGCTTGTCTAACAACCCTCCTTGATATGCTTTAACTTGAACACTTTTGACTTTCAAGGAAGACATTGAGTAGCGGAAGACTTTGGTAACATGTACTTGAGATTTCATCATGTCTTTATATTTTTTGATCGAGTATGAGCATGTGATTATGAATCCGACTCAATGAAAGAGGTAACGCCACCATCGGGTAATCCTACAGGTTTAGGTTAGTAATAAGCACATATATGGACGAACATGGCTTTGTCATTTGTCAGATATAGGTAGCGATAACCTTTGGTTCCATGAGGACCAACCTATGATCAGGTATATTCAATTTAGAAGAATCTCCTTGACAAGATTTCTAGCTTAAAGTATCAGATCCTCTAATGCAAACGCATCAGATTCATTGTACTAGCTTGTTCTCATTATCAGAATGTCCTAAAGAAGACAACACGATAAGAGTGAATCGATTAGTTACTATCTTATCGATTGAGTCATCAATTCATAAACTAGACCGATTGATATCCAGTTGACACAAGTTTGATCCATATAAGATCGCATAAGTCACCTACCGCAGTGATGTTTGATGTTAACACTGGAAGGATTTCCATTCATCACTATGATATGCTAAAGAGCACCACTCTGAATGTTCTCACAAGATTACGTGAATAATGCGTAGGACTCTTTATATATCACTTGTTTTCATAGTGTATGAATAAAAAATGTAATTTAAAATAGTGTCCCAATGAGATTTCTTGATGATCCCTTTTGGCTCTTGACTCAATAGTGTGTTTTGGTTTTAGTGAACGGAGGCTGGAGCTGTCTGCCACCTTTTCAATACCAACTAACTCAGAGTGAGAAAGTCGATAGATAACATGTTTATCTCTGTGAGAAATGAAACAAGTATCTTTTGAGAGATCTTGAGTGGCTAGGGAGGGCTGTGCATTGCATCACTGGGTCCATGATGACTATTTTTAATACCAGCAATCATCATTATGATTCTTGTTAGGAATACGAAAGTATCGGTCACTTTCATTAATATAATTTGATAGCTCGTTAAGTAATATTTGGAACCTTAATAGGCTATCTTAGGAAAATCCCATGGACAAAGCCCATGGCCGACCTAGGATAAGCATATATAAACCCTTTCCATGCTATAGAAAGGGTGTTGGTTGTTCATTTCATTTCACATAGTAACATTACATTTTTTTCTTACTTTCTCTCTCTAAGTGTTCATCCAACCACCTATCTTTCTCTCTCTAAACTCTATATTGAATCCATCCCTTGTGTGTGTTAAGATATTCTAGAATTGGTATCAAGAGCCATGGGGTGATTGTGTAGGTTTTGTGTGCATTTTATATAGGTTTTTAGGCGTGTTCTTGGTTCGAACCATATCAAAAAGATATTCTTCTTTTGTAGGTTTCCAACCATAAATTTTGATACTTTCTTGATCTATTGCCTTAGTATAGTCTAGTTGTACAAGAAAAAACCTTGGTCAAACTTCAAAATCTTGATCTTTTAAAGATTTTTTTTCATAAAAGAGGGTTTTTCTACTTGATTCTTGATTTCAAATTTTTTGTGTCAAAAACATTAAAGTTTGTGTTTTTAAGGTTCTAATAGTCTTAAATAGGTAAGAAGTACAAGAAAAATCGGGTAAAAACGTCAAAAAGTGAGTCTTTTAGAGATTTTTTTGTTTTTAAGTTTCGTGTTTTTCCAGGCAAGTTATATGCAGAGGCGAGTTATACGCGTTGGGCGATTTATACGTAGGATGAGTTATACGTTGTTCTTTGGGCGATTTATACATACTTGGCTTGGACGAATTATACGCGTGTGTTCTTCAGGCGAATTATACGTAACTCTTCAGGCGATTTATACATTATCATTTGGGTGTATTATACTTCATCATTTGGGCGATTTATACATCATCATTTGGGCGATTTATACATCATTATTGAACGATTTATACATCAACTTTTGAGGTGATTTATACATCATTTTCTTGGGAGATTTATACGCTTTACGGAGAACTATACACTTTCATTAGGAGATTTATACGCTTTATTTGTAAAATCTCGTGAAAATTTATTTTCCTAATTTTATCAAGAATTGTAAAATCTCGTGTATTCCAAAGACTCAATCACATTAATCTAATCTCACGTTAACACAACAACCTCCAATCATTGTACGATCATCTTTCATCTTAATCACATATCAAATCAAAATGGATTCAATGATTCCAATTGGACAAAGGAATACTGTTGCTGAGTACATGATACTCTTTGGTGCTGACAATCGTCCACCAATGTTGGACAAAGACTTTTATGATTCTTGGAAAAGTAGAATGGAATTATACATGCAAAACAGAGAACACAGAAGAATGATACTTGAATCAGTTGAACATGGTCCACTTATTTGGCCTACAATTAAAGAAAATAGGATGATCAAAACAAAGGAATATGCTGAATTGTCTGCTACTTAGAAAATTCAAGCTGATTGTGATATGAAGGCAATTAATATCATTCTTCAAGTTCTACCAACTGATATCTATTCACTTGTTAATCATCACAGAGATGCTAAGGATCTATGGGAAAAAGTTCAGCTACTAATGCAAGGTACATCATTGACAAAGCAGGAAGAGGAGTGTAAACTGTATGATGCATTTGATAAGTTTGCTCACATCAAGGGGGAATCACTTCATCATTATTACTTGAGATTTACACAGTTGATGAATGACATGAACATTTACAAAATGAAACTGGAACAATTTCAAGATAATACAAAATTCTTGAACAGTCTTCCACCTGAATGGAGTAAGTTTGTGACTGATGTCAAGCTGGTAAAAGATTTGCATACTACCAACTTTGATCAGCTTCATGCATATCTTGAACAACACGAGCTCCATGCCAATGAAGTCCGTCTCATGCGTGACCGCAATCAAGATCCACTTGCATTAGTTGCAAATCATCAAATGACACCATCTCACTTTAACACTTGTTAGTCTTTATACAACAATCCTCAATTTTAATAACAACAACAGTTTTCACCATCTTAGTCTCCTCAATATGGATCAACTCATCCCATACAACATTACTCAACTACTTATCCATCCACACCACTTGCAATTACTTATCCATCAGCATCGTATCCAAATACTTACTCATTAACTGTTCATCAAGAGGCTTGTCCACAACCAAAATCTGTTCCTTAAATTGAATATACTGTCTCTACAATTAATCAACAAACACACCTTGCTGAATTTCCTCAAATAGACTCTGGTCTAGCAGTTCCTGTATTTAAGCTAGGAGATGACCCTATTGACGCCATTAACAAAATGATGTCATTTCTGTCTACTGTCGTCACATCTCGTTTCCCATCTACCAACAATCAGCTAAGAAACTCATCCAACCCAAGACAACAAGCAACTATTCATGATGGAAGGGTGACTGTTTAACCATTTCAGGGGAGACAAAATTCTTATGCTGCTGGTACTTCAGGAACAAGAATTAGTACATCAGAAATATGAGGGAATTATTCAGCTCAACAAAGGGTTATGAAGTGTTTTAACTGCCAAGGGGAAGGTCATATGGCAAGACAATGCCCAAAGCCAAAGAGGAAAAGGGATGCTACATGGTTCAGGGATAAAGTTCTATTGGTTGAAGCACAAGAAAATGGTAAAGTTCTTAATGAGGAAGAATTGGAATTCTTGGCAGATCCTGGTATTGCAGAAGGTCTAGTTACACATTCGGTCATCACACATAATGCAGCTTATCAAGAAGATGATTTGGATGCATATGATTCTGACTGTGATGACATCTCTATAGCCAAAGCAGTTCTTATGGCCAATTTGTCTAGTTACGGATCAGATGTTCTCTCCGAGGTACCTCATTATGAAAACACTCATACTGATATGCTAAATCAAAGTGTGCAAGAGATGTCGTATTCTAAACAAACTCATATTGTGAATTATCCAGAGAATGAGATAACAAGTGATAGCAATATCATTCCTTACTCTTAGTATCTGCTTGAAACATAAATTGCAGTTGTTCAGGATACAAATTCTTCTGCACAACAAGATGCCATAATATTATTTGTATTTGGACAATTGTCAAATTAAGTAACTAATTGTAACAAGGTTAATAATGACAATCTAATTGCGAATGAATCCTTATCTGCTAAGCTTGAAAGATACAAAGAACGGGTATAATTGCTAGAAGAAAGACAAAATGTGGATTTAAGTACTCGTCAAAAGCTTATAATTGATGATATAATTTGGGAGAAAAATGCACAGTTTACGGATTTTGAAAAAGAAATTAAAAATCTTAAAAAAACTCTTTCTGAACAATCAAAGGAAAAGGAATTGTTAACAAAAACATTTAATGCGTTCAAAAACGAATCCAAGGAAAAGGAAGCTAAGAATATTGATATAGAAATTTATTTAAAAAAGAAAGTTAAAGAACTGGACAACATTGTTTGTAAAATGGGTCAATCCGCGAAACCGTGCACATGCTCATGAAAACCATAAGTTTTCTATGATAACAACCTTAAACAAGCTCTTGGTTTTCAAAATCCTTTCTATCTTAAGAAACCTCAGCAAATTAGGCCAATGCTTTCTAACGGTAATGTTATTGCTAAGGAACCCAATGTGATTTCAATTGCTGATTCTGAAGAGACTTTGGTGCTTGAGGAAGAGATTCGATCCAAAATGATTTTAAAACAAAGTGATCAAATGGTCTTAGAAAAGAAAGTTAACACTAAACCAATTAATTATGCTGAGTTAAATCAATTATCTAAAGATTTTGGTAAACGTTTTGTCCCACAACAAGAACTGTCTAATGAACAAGCTTTACACCATAATACTAACCAATCTGCTTCTTCACATGTCAAAGTTGAGGCTCCTTGGGAACTTCCTAAGGCAAGCCTGGTTAATACAAGCCTTAAAAAGCTTAAATACCATCTTGGCCAATTTGACAATGTGGTGCAAAAGCGGATCATGCCCAATGCTTTAACAGAAGGGGAATGGGGGTTTGAACATACTAAAGCTATTTTCCAAAAGGAAATAATTCCATTTTTAAAGACTTTAAATGACATATTTAATGTTTTTGATAAAAATCTTTTAAATAAGGTAACGGAAGTACAAACAGTTTTTAACCAGATGGAAGCTGTTGTTCAACAGTATCATGTAGACAAACAATGCTTTGAAATTTAAAAGAAACAATTTTTGATTGAAAACGATCGACTCTTGGATCAAATCATTTTTCAAGATATTGTGAATATTGTTAGGAATTCTTCATTGGATACAAATACATCTATAATGTGAATTCTTCTGTTGCTATGAATGATTCTGTGAATTATGTAGAAATGTGCAATAAGTGTCTGGACCTTGAAGCTGAGCTTATCAAACAATACAACATGGTTGAAAAAGATGAGTATGATAAACTTTCAAAACGATTTTCTGAACTTGAACAACACTGCATTTCTCTTGAAATTGCAATGCAACTCAATAAAGAAATTTTTCAAAAGAATAACACATCTATGAACCAAACTAAACCTTCATTTGATCAATTGTTTGAATTAAACAATTTAAACGCTAAGCTTCAAGCAAAAGACACAAAAATCGAGAATTTGAAGGCAAATATTAAATGTTTGAATAAAACTTTTACCATAAACAATGTGAAAAAGGACATAGAGGATATTGAGACCATCAACATAGAACTGGAACTTAGGGTGACAAAACTAATTGCTGAGACTGAGCATTTGAAACCAAATTATAAACAACTCTATGATTCAATTAAACCATCACGTGTTCGGGCTAAAGAACATGTTGAATCCTTGGTTAATTAATTGAATCAAAAGTCTGTTGAAATTACTGATTTAAATGCTCAACATCATGAAAAAGTATTTGTCATAACAACATTAAAAATGATTTTAGAAAAGTCAAAGGAAAAGACATAGTCGATAATGCTGCCCAAGTGTCAAATGCCACCACTATTGCTCCAGGAATGTATAAGCTTAACCCAATAATTTTGGCTCATAAGGTTAAGAATAATAGGGAAGCTCACGAATACTCCCTTAAGCATACTATGGAACAAGCTGCTATACTTAGGGAGGTAGTTGAACAAGCTAACTCACGAAACCCTTTAGATAGTGCATCTTATTCAGCTTGTATGTATGTTAAGCTGATTCAAGAGTTACTAGGTTATGTTAGAGATACTTTCCCTGATATTCACAAACCTAGTGAGAAATTAGTTGCGGTCACGCCTATTAACAAGAAGAAAACACTTCAATTTGTTGACACTGTCACATCATCAGGCAACATTCCTAAAGAAACTAACAGACCTCTATTTTCTTCTACAGGAGTAAACCCTTCTACTAGTGCTAGCGAATCAAAGCCTTCAGGTACTACAAAGATTAATAGGATTCCGTGAACACCAAGTAGTAATGAGAAGAATAAAGTAGAAGTCCAATCTAGGAAATTTAAATCTAGTTTGAATAAAAGGAACTCTGGTTTTAAAAATGTCTGTAATGAACATGTAAAGCATCATGTAAGGCTCTTTGTTCTATATGCAATGAATGTTTGTTTGAGGCTAATCATGCTATGTGTTTATTTGATCATGTAAATAGTATGAATGTGCGTGCTAAATCTATCTCTAAGAAAAATAAAAAGAGAAAAGAATGGAAACCTACTGGTAAAGTGTTTAAGTCTATTGGATATAAATGGAAACCCATTGAAAGGACTTTCACCTTAGTTGGAAATGTGTGCCCTTTAACTAGGTTAACCGCCACTAATAAAGTGCCTCTTAGGGTTCCCATTCCTCTTGAAGTAGTTGCACCAAAACATGTAGTAATTAGAGTATATACCAGGAGACCTAAAGTACCTAAGTCTGTTCAAAATAGCAAACCTAAGGTTGCAAAATCTATGACTTCTAACAAAATTGAACCCGGTACATCTCAGAGATCCGATACTTTAGTTGCTCCATCTTCTTCTTCTCTTATCGACTTCAAGTTATCCAAATTGTTTTGTGGTATTTGGACTCTGGATGCTCCAAGCACATGACCTGAGATCGCTCTCAGCTCATCAATTTCGTTCATAAATTTCTCGGTAATGTCAAATTCAAAAACGACCAAGTTGCTAAGATTATGGGGTATGATGATTATCAGATAGGGACCGTTACAATTTCAAGGGTATATTATGTGGAAGGACTAGGACATAATCTATTCTCAGTTGGTCAATTATATGACTCAGATCTTGAAGTAGCTTTTCGAAAACATACATGCTTTGTTCGTAATCTAGAAGGTATTGATTTACTTTCAGAATCTTGAGGAACTAACCTGTATTCTTTGTCCATTGGGGATATGATGGTGTCTTCTCCTATATGTCTCTTGTCAAAAGCCACAAAGACTAAGTCATGGTTATTGCTTTGTCGTTTGTCTCATTTGAATTTTGGTGCTATTAATCACTTGGCCGGACACAGTCTAGTACGTGGTCTTCCCAGACTTAAATTTGAAAAGAACCATTTGTGTTCTGCATGTGCCATGGGAAAAAACAAGAAACAATCACATAAACCTAAATATGAAGACACCAATCAAGAAAAACTATATCTTCTACACATGGATCTTTGTAGGCCTATGCGTATTGCGAGTGTAAATGGGAAAAAGTACATCCTCGTCATTGTGGATGATTACTCTTGGTTCACATAGGTGAAGTTTCTAGCATCAAAGGATGAAGCTCCTGATTTTATAATCAAGTTTCTAAAAATGATACAAGTTAGATTGAATGCAACTGTAAGGAACATTCGTACAGATAATGGAATTGAGTTTGTTAATTAAACTCTGCGATATTACTATGAACACGTTGGCATCTCTCATGAAACATCGGTTGCGCAAACTCCACAACAAAATGGTGTTGTTGAATGGCGAAATCGTACTCTTGTTGAAGCCGCTCGAACAATGTTAATCTATGCAAAAGCTACTTTATTTCTATGGGCTGAGGCAGTTGCTACCGCATGTTACACCGAAAACTGATTTGTTATATGACGTCGCCATGGGAAAACTCCTTATGAGCTCTTACATGATAGAAAAACCGATTTATCCTACCTTCATGTTTTTTATGCACTTTGCTACCCAAACAATGATAGTGAGAATTTGGGCAAACTTCAAGCTAAAGCTAATATAGGTATTTTCATTGGATATGAACCCAAGAAGAAATCTTACTGTATTTACAACCGACGTACCTGAAAAATAATTGAAGCCATCCATGTCGATTTTAATAAGCTGATAGCTGTGGCTTCTGAACAACTCAGTTTAAAACCCGCGCTTCATGAAATGACTCCTGCAACACCCAGTTCAATACTCGTTTAAAACCTTCCTCCTTCAACACCGTTTGTACCACCATCGAGGCATGAATGGGATCTTGTGTTTCAACCAGTGCTTGATGAGTTCTTCTCTCCTCCAACTAGCGTTGTCTCTCCAGTTCCTGTAAAAGAAGCTCTAGCTCCTGTTGAGTCAACCGGTTCACCTTCCTCAACAACTGTTGATCAAGATGCACCTTCACCAAGTACCTCACAAACCACTCCACAATCACAATCCCAAAAAATTCCTCTCTGTGTTGAAGAAGAGTCACACGATCTTGAGGTTTCACATATGAGTAACGATCCTTATTTTGGCATTCTAATTCCAAAAACTGTGTATGAAGAATCCTCATCATCGGATGTTATTCCTACTACTGTGCACTCAGACACTCCAATCTCTAAACACCTTAGTAAATGGAAAAAGGATCATCCATTACAAAACAAAATTGGTGACCCTTCCAGACCCGTTTCCACAAGACTCTAACTACACGAACTAGCCCTGTTCTGCTACTATGATGCCTTCTTAACTTCAATTGAACCTAAGACGTACAAAGATGCACTAACTTTTCCCTCGTCTAGATAAAGAGAATGCGAACATCTTGAATTCTTGAAGTCTGGGAACTCATTCCTCGTCTTGAAGTCCTGAACCTAAGACGTACAAAGATGCACTAACTCGTTCCTCGTCTAGATAAAGTGAATTCGAACGTCAAGAAGATCTACATGAATTCGAACGTCTTGAAGTTTGGGAACTCGTTCCTTGCCTAGATAAAGTGATGGTTGGCATGGTTTCTGCTTGAGTCTTACCGAAGCTGAATATATATTAGATAGTTTATATTCATTTATTAGATAGTTTATTAGATAGTTAGATAGTTTATTAGATAAACTAACCATTTATTAGATTAGATAGTTTATTAGATAGTTAGTGTTGCCTCAAGGATTGTGGATCCTTGTTACAGTTTGTAACCATTTATTCTGATCAAATTAATGGAGGCCTGAATGTTTAGTCGTAAAACCTTGTTTGATAACTTATTGTTCATTATTATTCCGCTGCGTATATAAGTTATCTATAAAACTAATCCTAGATGGGCAAAACGATCTCCACAATTCTCATAGAAATTCCAGCTCTTAAGATTCCGTCTTTCTTAATTCTGCCAGAGTTCATCTTCTGTATTTGCATTAAACATTATCCTTAAATCTCCCCAAAGAACTAGATCAACACCTTCTAGAGTAGTTGATTCAAACCTCTGCATCACCAGGTTATATAACTCCTCAAGATATAGCCTATCAAACATTTTCACCATCTCATAAAAGGTTTTAATCCATCTAGAACTTTCATCAGATCAAAAGATCCTGTAGTAGATGCACTCTGCTCCATGTCTGCCAAGATGATAGAATTTTGATTCCCAGTTAGTGATTGGAAATCTCTTCTCCAGGACTTCATAATTTATTATTCCTTGTTCATCTGGAACTATCTTTAAAAAAGTCTTTAGATGCTCTTCTTCTTAAAGATCAGAGTCTGTCTTTTGCATTCTAGACTTCTTTGTTGCTTTCATCTTAAATCTTCTACCTGGTCTTTTTCTTGTACTCTCTTTATTTCCTGTAGGTCTCAGCCCTAGATAGATCTTTTAAGCCTGTGAAGGATATAGAGTACTAATGTAATCAAAAGTAACTATGTGAGAGACTCTAACAAAACAATCTATTGTTCACGCGGAAAATAAACAATAGTGCTAAAGAAGAATTACTAAAAACAATACTTTGATCCTCTATGGATATTTTCTATTAATCATAAAACTGTTTCTTGATTGTTCAATCTTCTCTCAAGCCCAAAACCATGTGGTTTCATTTATAGATATGAAACCCTAAACTAATTCTCCTAGAATTACGTTTGCATGAGTCTATCTATTACTTCTCATGTCTATCTATACTAGAACTTATCCCAGAGTCACTACATTACTCTACCAGGACTAATAATATAACCAGCAGGAACTATATACCTGCCAGTAGGCACTTTAATACTAACAATATCAATTACTCTACCAGTAGGAACTACATACCTACCAGTAGGAACTAATAAATACAAATATACCTAACAATCCTCCCCCTAAATGGAATTTGACTAGTTAACTGCCAGTTTCTAGATAGATCTTCAGTCTTTTAAAGCTTTTGAGGATTTGAAACAGAACCAAAACAGCGAGCAGCCAAATTGATTGACCTTTTATACATTTTAACTCTTCATCTTAATCAGCAACCAACTTTGGACCACCTCAGCAACATCTATCAATTCAGGGTTACATACAATTCTCATCACATCCCATGGTGTGTTAACTCCGGGGAGAGGTGAATCATAGAAAGTAAATGGATTTGATGAAGCCTTTACCAAGTAGCCACTTAAACCTCTTGGGCTAGCCAATCTATTGGGTCCTAGAAAAAGGAATGCCATGGAAGATTGGAACCATTTTCAACCACTCCAAAACCTGAAGTCATAGTGGGTTGAGTTACTTATGCTTTGCAGTCATCACAGCCAAAAACGGTTTTGGATAGCCTTTTACACATACGCCGTTTGCTTATGGCTTGGACAAATCCTTGAGTCCCAGAAAGGGTTACTCCACTGGTGGATTGCAAACCATATCGACTATATTGGTTACATGAAACATTGGTTCAGTTGTGAGACCCTATGATTTTTTAGCAAACCATTACAGCTATATCACTTCATCTGGATACCTAAGGGACCTGGGAATTGAAACCAAAACTCAATTAATTCTAGCCCTGAAGACCTGGCAATTGAGAGCCATGGTTCAATTATTTCTAGCCATAAGGCCTGGGAATGTTACCCATAATGTGATGCCACCTCAAAGAGAAACTTGAAAAACCAAGGTGCCATAAAAACCATTTTGCACCAAGATATTTTATCACATGAAAACAAATTTTGAGCCAAAAGGATTTAAGCTCAGTTGCATATCAGAACATTGTGATGCCATCCAAAAACCGTAAAAACCTCAAAAACCATCCAAAAGCACCTGCAACAATCAAAACTATACATACCAAAAGAAACAAAATATATATACAAGACAGTAACATTGTACCAGACTTATGCAGAGGGAACACTAGAAGCAAGCTGATTCTTGATGAATTTAATCAGTTGCACAGCATATGTCATGTCATTCCCTATACCATCTATCTCCACTTCCAACTTATGCTTCTGCATCTTCTTCATGAGTGAAGCAGAGTGAGGATATGGTGTATCTGCAAACATGTATAAGATCTTGCCAATAAATGTTTCTAGCACATGAACACCAGAAAATGGAAACAACTTCCAGTTATGGATAACCCACTCCTGTTGATCATTCCAAACTTTAACACTTGAACCACCAGGAGTAGACTCAAACAACACATGAAGATCTCCCCACAAAATCATTCCTGTACCAGCTAGAGGGTTGACTTTATAATGCTTAACAACCATTCATATAAACTTTAGACAGATCCTGTCTATCATTCAAGTACAGAATCTTCTAAGGAGGAGTAAAGTTATTGGAAGATTCATCAGTGAAGTATTAAATGCATTTACTTCACCCAAGACAGTAGAATAACTTCCCATGCAGCAAATGCATGCCAAAAAAAGGGTTGGTTATCATCACAGAGTCATATCAGTTGAACGCATCAGAGTCAACATCAGATAGCACATGAATGAAGGATTGATCAGGAGCATTCAAATCCACTTCAGAAGATGACATCTTCCTTGTTGCTAGAGACTTCCTCCTGGTGCTATAAGTCTTGATACCAACAGCAGGTGTAGGAGCAACATGTGTAGATGATTGACTTCTTGTCCTAGGTCCAGATGACCTAGAAACAGGTGGAGCAAAAGATGGTGTAGGAGCAACAGGGGGGATCAACGGATGTATTAGGTGGAACAGCAGGAGTAGAAGGTGGAGAATCAACAAATGGTGACTGATGTACATTAGTAGTAACACCAGCAGATGATTGATGTATAGCAGCAGGAACATAAGTCTGTGGAGCTGCAGAGGATTTTGACTTCTTAGACCCAGGTTGTTCCACATCAGTACCTGGTCTTTTAAGTGACCTCCTTAGTTTCTGTGCATGCAGATCAGCAACAACATTCCTAATCTTATCAAACCCAGCTTTGAGTTGATCATCAGTGAATGTCTTCACATATTTCAAAGTCCATCCTGTTGAAAAAATTGCAGAGCTCTGACTTTTTACAAAGGTTCGCATAAAGTGCTTTTTATTGGTTTATTTAACTTGTCCTTAAACCTCTCTACAGCAAACTTTCTTCTTCTTTTAGCAATCAAAGCTACCATTCTTTCAGCAAAGTTATCCTCATTTACATCAGGACCAAGTAGATCAGCAGTAAGTCCTTGATTTGCATGTACTTATCCCATGATGTCTGACCAATCATTATCTGTGTAATACTTGGCAGAATTCATCACATCCTCTAGCCTTTTCTTCCTCATTTCCTCTTGTACTCTAGCCAATTCAGCTTGTTCCTCTTCATAAAGTTTCCGTGCAGCTTCTGCTCCCAACCTGTCCTCCTTCATCTGTCTAAATGACCTTTCTTTTATTGGAGGATCTTCCTCCACCATTGGAGATTTACCCTTGTTATAGGGATTAGCAGAGAAATCAGAAGCAACACCAGTAGGAACATCATTTCCATGAACAAATGCATCAGTGGGAATGGAGGAACTAGGAGGAAATTCAGTCGCGTGAGTGGCAGCAGCAGGAACAGAAGAAGTGTCAGCAGCAATAGCAGCTGCCTTAGCTAGCTTGATCAAAGAATCCACATCTTGTTCCTCATCCTCCTCGTTGTCAGAATCACTTAAAATCACATTCCTTCCCCTTGCTTTGAGTTTAGACTCCAAAAACTTCACTCTCTTTACCAATTTCCCCATCACATCCTTAAACAGTAGCTTGTGAGCTTGAAGCTCAGATTCCAAACTTCTAATTTTCTTCCCCTGTTCAGACACTAAAGTATACAAAGCTGTTAGAGTATAAAGGTCCTCAGCACCTCCTGAGGTTGTACCGTCAGGTGGAGCTGCAGTGGACCTAGAAGGAGAAGCAAAGAAAGATCCTCCCAAGGGATCATCTGCCTTTAAAGCATTGTCCTTTGAAGAAGACTCAACATGAGGGTCAGAAGATGGACCCTGCTGATTCACTTGAGCACTAGGAGAAGTTGGTATTGGTCTGGGTGGTTTTGAAACTGGCTTATTCAGTTGAGCAGCTAGAGTAGTGGGTGTTGGTCTAGGTGATGTTGATCCATGATCATGAGGAGAAGCAGTTTGGTGCACAGGTTCTGTACCAGTTTCATGGTTAGTCTGAGGGTTGGGTGGTGTGGCCTCCCCTGATGAGCCAGCTGCAATGGCAGCTTGAGTAGGAGGAAGCATTGCAGCCACCAATGGCATATGGTCTCCATGAAAATTCAGTCTCATATTTGCAAACATCTTGCTGGTCAGTCTAAATGCATGATATGGTTTGGTATTCCTAGTTTCTATGTCCAGTATCATTTGTAGAAACCTAGGAAACATCAAAAATTTCTTAGAATTATTAAGGTTATTTACCATCCCAGTAAAGATATAGTTAGACCAATTAAACTTCTTTCCCTCATACAAACAGATTAAAGCAATAGCCAAATGGCTTCCAAACTGATCCCAACTCCCGAACTTAGTACTAAGACAATGTGAGAGAGTATGGATCAGGAACCTCCACTGAGGTGAGAATTTGTTCTTATGAAAGGTCAACTTTCGCTCAATGGGGTAACCTAGATTATCCATGCCTAAGAATATGTCATCTATAGGCATATCCACAATTCCCCCCTCATCTTGGAACTGCAATTGACTCCTCACTAGAGATTCAGTGATTGTGTAAGGAGTCCCATCAATGGTGGCCACAATAGCTGGTGGACCTACCTCAGATGATCGAAGTAAGGTCGTAGACCAGAATTGGGTTATTAGGGAATCATAGATGAGTGGGTCAGTTACAATAGCATACCTAATGTGGGAATCAAGTAAAAAATCAATAACCTGATGATAATCGTTACTCCCTTTGGGTTTCTCCAAAAATCCAATCTTGTTATGCTCATCGCGATATTTTAGGGCAGCCATTAATTAGACGGTAGCTTGAATAGGGTTGCGTGTTAATGCTGGTGTTAGAATGCAAGAGAGTTGCTACTGGTGGGTAGTAGGAATCACAATTTTGAAGGGTGAGTGGATTGAATAAAAAGGGCTGTAAAAAGTAGGGTTTGATCTCAAAGGAAGTTGTAAAAATGAGGGCAAACAGTGATTAACAATTAAATAGAAAACCCTTTGATCAATTTAAATGCCCACATATCTCAGCTTTACAATTGAAATAGAATAAAACTCAATTTAAGTTACTCGATTAAAGAAAAGTCAACCCTAACGAAAAATTAACAAGACCAGCAGGAACAAATCTACCAGCAGAAACCAGAAAGACAACCAGTAGAAATTGTTCAGCCAGTAGAAACCAGTATTACCACTAGTAGAAACTTTTGTAACACCAGAAATGACACAAATCCAAGCAGAAGGAATTGTTCTCATCAAAATAAAGCCACACACACTCCATGCTATGCACACATCATGAATCAATTCACTGCAAAAGATTAGACCAAAACCACACATACCATATACATGAAAAAATTAAAGATTTAACTACAAGAATTAAAGCTGCTAGTCTAATATCTGTAAAAAAAATAAGTCTAAAAGAAAAAAATAACTATATATATATATATAAATACAATAACAATCCTCCTCTTAAATCCAAATCCTCCCCTTAAACAGAGGATTTATGGATTTAGCATCCTAATATGAACCACTAAGTAATTAAATCTGGGTCCATCAAATGCTTTGGTCAATAAATCAGCCACATTATCATATGTGTGAATTTTAAGCACCTGAATAAGATTTTTCTCATTTGCATCTCTAATAAAATGGTGCCTAATCTCTATGTGCTTTGTTCTTTGGTGAAAAACTGGATTTTTAACAATGCATATGGTACTCTGATTATCAATAAAGATTTTAGTGTTCATAAAATTGAACCCATAATCTAGCATTTGATTTTGAATCCAAAGTACCTGACCACAACAGTGAGCAGCAGCAACATATTCTGCTTCAGTGGAAGAAGTTGCCACTACTGTTTGCTTTTTGCACTGCCATGATATCAATCTTCTACCCAGAAATTGGCATCCACCAGTTGTGGATTTCCTATCACCATTGGAACCAGCATAATCACTATCACTGTAAGCTTCCAACACAAAGGGAGAATCTCTTGGGTACCATAGACCAAGTTTTGGTTGGCCTTTGAGATACTTAAAGATCTTCTTTACTGCATTCAAATTGGAAGTCAAAGGTGTGACCTGGTGTCTAGAACAAGCACTCACTGCAAACATAATATCTGGCCTTGAAGCTGTCAAATACATAAGTGAACCTATCATAGATCTGTATAGATGAACATTAACAGCATCATCAGGTTCATCCTTGGATTTAGGCTTAGCAGCTTCATAGGGTGTTGTTGCAGGTCTCACACTTTCCATATCAAATCTCCTAAGCATGTCCTGGACATACTTGTCTTGGCTGATAAAAATCCCATCAGGCTGTTGCTTGACTTGTAGACCTAAGAAGAATGTCAACTCACCCATAGCACTCATCTCAAATTCTCCTTTCATCAACACCTCAAACTCATCACACCAGGTCTGGTTAGTAGAGCCAAAAATAATGTCATCCACATAGACCTGTACTAAGATGATATCCCTGGAATTCTTCTTAATGAAAAGAGTTTTGTCTATAGTACCTCTTCTGTAATTATGCTTTAACAGAAAAGTAGACAATCTTGCATACCAGGCCCTTGGTGCTTGATGAAGACCATACAAAGCTTTCACAACTCTGTACACATGTTTAGGGTAGAAAGGATCTTCAAACCCTTTTGGTTGAGTAACATAGACTTCTTCATCAATTTCCCCATAGAGAAAGGCACTCTTGACATCCATTTGATATACCATAAAACCCATGTATGAGGCAAATGCTAAGAATAATCTGATAGCTTCAATTCGAGCCACTGGAGCAAACACCTCATCATAGTCAATGCCCTCCTCTTGCCTATGACCTTGAGCCACCAACCTTGCTTTATTCCTAACTACTATACCTCTGGCATCTCTTTTATTCTTAAGAATCCATTTTGTCCCAATAGCAGTTTTCCCTTCTGGCAAAGGCACAAGCTTCCACACATCCTGATTAACAAACTGTTGCATCTCCTCTTGCATAGCTTCTACCCAATCAGGATCATTAAGTGCTTGAGCAACACTGCTTGGTTCAAGTTGGGATAGAAAACAAGCAAACAGACAATGGAGATAGTCTGTGTGATTGTTCCTTTGTTGATCATGAACATAGCCTGCAAGAGCACTCTCTCCAAACTTGGATTTCTTCAAAGTGCCCCTTGTCAGAACTGGTGAAGTAATATCCCCAATAATCTGTGATATAGGATGAACAGTATGCACCCTTCTTGTGGGAACAGGATCAACAGCTATGGTAGGTGCTAAATTTGTGACTGAACCACCAAAGTCAGCATCATATGTAGATTCAGAGAAAATGCCAGTAGTAGGATGATGGTGAATGCCCTCCATCTCTGAAGATGATGATATGTGATTAGCAAGGTCAGAAGGAGAGGAAAATCTTGTAGAATTTTCACTTGAGCCCAATGAGTGACCAGGAGGAAGTGGTGTATCAGCATGAACAGGTTCAACCACAGAAGAAGATGGAGTAGAAGGAACAGCAGAACCACCAGCAGCCTGATTAATACTACCAGCAGGAATGCTAGTAGCAGGAACACCACTACCAGCAGGAACCGTATCAGCTGTTTTCCAAGTATCCTTTGCTGCAGAATTGGCTTCATATGCTTGTCCTTGAAGCCTAGCAAGTTCCTCTGCATAGTCTGAAGTACTCTCCACTGTGGCAGAAGCAGTATGAACCTTGGGACCTGAAAAATGGTTAGAAGGAAAAGAAGGAACAACAATCACTTGTTCATCACACTCTGAATCTGAGTCATCGTGTGTACCTGCATGAGTGTTAGTATCTTGAGTACCTGCAGGTTGATTAGATTTGAAACGAGTATAACCTAAAGAATCAGTCAAATAGTCAAGGTCAAAGTACCACTCATGACCCAGACCCTGAACATTAGGTTTATCTTCCATATATCTCAGATTCAGTGTTTCTTCTATCTTTTTGTTGGATAAATTGTAGACTCTATAAGCTTTACTATGAGCAGAGTACCCAACAAGAAAACCTTCATCAGCTTTACCCTCAAATTTTCCCAAGTGATCACTAGTGTTAAGTATGGTCACATGACAGCCAAAAGGTTTAAGGTGACTAATGTTTGGAACTTTCCCAGATAAAAGTTCATAGGGTGTTTTATTATGGGGCCTAGTTACTAAAACCCTGTTTAGAACATAACAAGCAGTACTAACTGCTTCTGTCCAAAACATGGTAGGTAACTTAGAGTCAGCAAGCATAGTTCTTGCTGCCTCTATAAGGGTTCTATTCTTTCTTTCAGCAACCCCATTTTGTTGTGGGGTTCTGGCAACACTATAATCCCTTTTAATCCCCTTGGACCCACATAGTTCAATTAAGTTAGAATTTTTAAACTCTGTCCCATTGTCACACCTTATGAAAACTGAGATTTTATTGATTAAACAAACTGAGTACAAGCTTTTAAGAAGGAAAATACATTAAAATTAAAACATTAAGCTAAAAACGACTACAATAAGCTAAAATACTAATTAAGCTAATTCCTACACTTCATGCCTATTTCTATGTGTGAGGCCCTCTATTTATAGGAGTGTAGCAAAGCTTCTAGCCCTCAGGACGCTCCTCAATCCTCTAATCCTGGCCCTCCATTCAAACCGCCTCACAATCATTCAATCTTTGAACCGTTGGATGGTGTACACGCTTCATTAGCCAATCAAATGGTGTGGGATTGCCAGCGTGGCTATTGAGGGTGTCAGTGTTGTCAAAAGAATGCTTCTAGAAGGACCGGAGTACATGTACTTGATTGATTTACCCTGCGTGTGGTAATGGTGAAAAGAAGGGAAAGTAAAGATGCAATAGTAACTTTGACTGGGTTTTTTTATAGTTTTGACCCTTTGACCCGTTTCGACCCTTTTTGTTATAGAATTGGACATAGGACGGGTATAGGCTTTTTCATCTTGGGCCAGGATACGTTTTAATGGACATGGATTTGGTATTTGGATTATGGACTTGATTAAAGGGCTTTTGGTTTAAGTTTAGGCTTGTGGGCTGACCGACTCATTAAGAGGGCCCGGGTTGGTCCATAGAAGATGGGTACTCCTTCGGCTTTGGTATTTTCGCGCCTTTTTTCCATTCCTGTGCTCATATTTTGTCCTTTTTGCTTGATTTTTATCCTTTTGTGATTTATCCATTACCTGCAAAGCACAATATCCAAAACATACATATACACTGTATTTTTTATCTGTTTTAGGTCTTTTAAGGTTATTTTAGTAAGGTAAACTGATATGTGATTAAACACATATCATCAACCAACAGTGATGAATTTTGATGACATAAGATATATTCATTTTCAACAAAAGTTGCTATAGTTTTGCATATAGGGATGTGCATGACTTGTTTTGTAATGCATTACTGTACAAACTAATGAAAAAAATGTAATAAATAAAAATGGGAAGATTAAGCTGGATTGGTTCAAAATATAAATAGGTAAAACACTAAAACACGTGGGTCAACTTTTGACTTAAAGGAATTAACTGTATAATTTGAAAAAGACAAAAAAAATTGCCTCAAGACCAACGGTGTAATAGAAAAAAGACAAAAAAACTACAGTGAAGGTTAGGGTTTTAAATTTTAAGTTAGGGACCAATGGTGAAATAATAAAAAATTAGAAATTACTAAAATGCCCATCGTTGAAAAGTCAAACTAACACCCGTTACGTATAACGGGGCTCAAGGGACCAAACTGGTAACAACATTGACAAAAAAGGACTAACGACATCGACCCCCATTATCTAGGGACTGAATCCGAAATCAAGCCTAACCCTAGGGACGAACAATGTAATTTACCCTACCTTTTATTTTTGTTACATACTTTATAGAGTTAATTACATATATGATTGTTGTGGTTAATACATAATTGCAACTTTAGTCCTAATAAGCATTTAATACAAGTAGTTTTTGTCATTGTTCAAATTAGGTTGACTGGTCCCTTAATTAAATTGACATCCAATTGAACTGTTACAACATGGGCATTTTCATCCAACTACTTTCATAGAAACCTCAGGGATCATTTTTGCAACTTTTTAAATAAAGTTAACTCAACCATATAAACATAGCAACCTGTAATCGACAACCAACCTAATTGCGCCAAAACACCCCCAATTCTTTCAAAAATCCTAATAGCGCCTAAAAACCTGCATCGGTTAATAGAAATGGTTAGAGGTAAGTGGTTTGTTGAATGTTTTATAAGTGTTTTTATGTTTTAATTGCTTGTTTATAAATCTAGATAGAGTGCATAGGCGTATGTTTTGTTTTAAGTATAATAATGTAGTTGATATTGCACACTTCTAATGCACACTGATTGAGGATGGATGTCATTTTTTATGTAACTTGTTATGTTGTTTAGTTCACTCATTTTGTGTAACCCTTGTTTTTTGCATTCAATAACAGATTCTTTGAAGGGTATTGATTGGTTAAAGTTAGTGGCAACTGAATAGATGGTTGACTATGTTTTGGCTAAATAAGTGAATGAGTGGGAGGTAGACGAGCCAATAGCTGATGTGATACTGGATGACTTGTTGCAAAGAACTTCTAATGAACCAAAGCTTGTAAAAGGTTAGTGTACATTGTGTTGTGGGGTTGTTCTTTTTTGCTTTTGGGTGATATATTGTTAACATTTATGTCTTTTAATTTGTTAATGAATGTATGACTGCAGGTTTTGTTTATTAATCATTGAATCATTTCAGTATAATGTCTTATTGGTATTATAGTTGTTTTGTAGGTAAATTACATTGTTCGTCCCTAAAGTGAGACCCGTTCACCCGTTTTGTCTAAACCAAAGACCCTGTATTTTTTCCAACGTTGTTTGACCACTACTCTGTTTGACTAACATTGTTACCTTGGAGACAAAATAATGGAAACAAGTTGCATAACTAGTATGCTTTCATAACTTGATTCTCTTAAACATACCACATATACATACAACAAAAAATTACAAGAAATACATACAAGGGTAATTTAATATCCAAAACATTAGTAATAGAAGATAGCACATAAACGACCCATTCTTTGCATTCTCAGCATTGACGTTCATCTTTAGTAAATACATCATCCATCTATTCAACATACACCCTTTTCCTCTTCAGTATTCTTTCTTTGTCCACTAGTTCATCACCACCATGGTTTGCAACCTATTTACAAACCAAAAATTCAAGGTTACATTTCTTACCAACATGGGTTGGAACCTCTATCCCACATAAATAAACATTCTCAAAATTGAAGTTAAAAGGCCTAATTGTGCTTTTTTCTCCTGATGATTTTCTAAGTGCATCTCCACACTCCAAAATTGACAGTCCCCAGGTCCTTTAATTCTTCACAAAGTCAACAATATCATCCGTATTTAACCTGCAGAGCTTCTGAACAACCACTATCAACAATACCTAAATCTTATTTGTATGAGGGATTAGTCTGACAATATACAACAGAAAGTATAACAACACTAGTATACATAAGGAGACCAATGTCAGAACTGACTTTGGGCCTGCCTTGTGGTATCAATAAGAGGAAAACCTATATATATGTAATATTCCACCATTGTCGTGAGACTCCAATCTTATATGGCCACTTTACATTGCCAAGAACAACCTGCTGAGGTCTTTAAAACAGCATTTCCCCAATCTGCTCCCCAATCCATATCCATTTTGGGTTATAATGACAGGCTACTAAACTGTTGAAAATAATAGGCTTTTTGGTCTGTCATAGTCAGCAGCAGATTATGCCAACCAGCAGAAAAGGCCTACAAGCAGGACAGATGATTCTATACCTACAACCACGAGAGCATGAATATCAGGCTGGTCTAGGACATATGAGGTAATTGTTGTCAACATTTATTCCAACACAGGTTGCATTATTCAATCTCAACTGATTCTCATAAACATCACGAATCTCTAATCAAATGAATTTACTACCACAAACAAAACATTCTTAGTACCAAAAGACTTGTATTTTACACAGAACAAATATTGTTTCACACATTCCTAAAGTATACATTCTCCTTAAAAGAAAAACTAGAACTTTGATGCCATTGCATGGTCCTTGTCATCATCAGTGTAAAGTCTCTTCAAATCAAACTGAACTATAGGCATATGTCATGGTGCTGCTGAGGAGTTGACACTTTGATGCAAAGATCAAAGCAGTTATCTCCTGAGTCGGAGGGACTATGACAACAGAAACTAGTTTCGACAAGAGACAAAAGTCATAAGATACACGAGTTAGATCAAAAATTATTGACTTTGCGCAACCATAGTAAATTGTGTTACAACAATGTCAGGCTTGTTGGAAGGAGGCATGATGTTCCTGTTATAGGGGGAGGAACAGCATGCATTCCAACAGGTTTGACAAACCAGTCATAGAGAGGTTTCTCTATTGCATCCTTAAGACATGATTCCAAAGAACTAGTGCAGAGAGATCAAACACACCTCAATCTTATCCAAAAGTAACTCCATATCCAAAACCAAAATTTTGATCTTAGAGACATGAACTATTGAATCAGTTAGACTAGGTTTTTTTGAAGATTTCTTCCATTTGTCAAATCGTGCATTAGACTCCTCAAGTTTGACCTTGGTTATTCGATATTATCAATTTTCGCCTGTTCATATTAGCGTTCAATTTTTATCAAGTCTATATTTTAGCATGTTGTGAGGTGTTGCACTAGTTTGCAGTTCAAGATTCTAAATTTTCTTCTCTTCTAAAGCTAACTGTTTTATTTTGTACTAAGAGTTTTTGAGTTGTGCTAAGTTTTGAAGTGAACTTTTATATGCCTTGTACTTGGATAAACAGTCCTTTAATAGGGCAACTTCTAGAATTATCAAATCCTTTTTAAGTTATGTATAATTACAACCAAAAGGACAAGATTGTACCTGAGGGGATAACCCCATAAGTGCAAATTGAGTTTCAGCATCAGTAGCATCACTAGAAGTAACAGAAACACCATCAGAATCATTACCAGCAGCAACAAACACGCCATCAGCAAAAATCCCATCAGTACGAACTCCATCAGCAGCATCAACAGCAGGAATAACAACATCATCCCCATATCCTGCAATCATCCCATAGACTTTAGAAGCACATTTCTCCATATCTTCACTTTCGTGGTCTGACTAATTGAGCATTGAATCAACTGACCAACTGAGGTGGATTAGTTAAAAAATCCTCACCTTGTGTCCTTGTAATGTTCTAGCTTTTTGCTAGTGTTTTCTTTTAATAAAATTCGCCGTTCAAAAAAAAAATCATATATACAAGATTAAGATGCATAGTAATGTTTTTTAAGGTCCATTGAATCAGTTTTTGCAAGACGTTGGCGAACCGATGATGTCACTTCTGCTACTAAAATTATATTTACTTAAATAATAGTTTTGTTATTAAATAATTGCATTAAAATAGACTTTGGGTGATTCAGGCCTTTCAACCCGTACACACCACAAGACGAGCCTATCCCTACCAACAAACGTGCCAAGGCTGCTGAGATCTTCAGTGATCTTGAAGTTGTAGCACAAGAACATAATTTTGGATATCTTTATTTTGTTCTGCTATATATAAACATGCATGTTGGAAAGTCATTATCACACAATACTTAAATTCTTCTTGATGCGGCAGGTTTACAGATACCGTTTGAAACTTTACATGCAATGCTTCATATTGGAGATGTAGGATGATAGACATTTCATATTTCCTTTACCCTCCCTGCATAGGATTTGTGTGGTCTTGAAAATGGTACTTGCCACCTTATAGTTCTGGGTACTCTTGTGCAATTTTAGAGGCTTTGTAATCACTTTATTTTCGTAAATACTATTAATTACTTTTTCTATTAATACGTTAGCTCATATCAAATTGTTATATGTTATATCGTATTTATTCTTTTCTTAAATTAATATTTCACAATATTGTCTTATAAAATATCTTACTAATTATATTTATTTGTCCACATTACATCTCGAACAATACCTTAAAACTACCCGCCCAACGGGCGGGCCTTGAAACTAGTTGGTGTTATATAAAAATATAGTTGAATAGACAAAAATACCCCCAGATTTAACGGTCAAAGTTAGTCAAACTAAGAGCCAGTGTAAAATTAGACTGAGAGTGAAACGGGTCGTCGGACATTAAACAAGATCCGTAAGTCTTTTAGAAAATGGACCAAAAGTGAAAGAACCGGTAAACCACGAGGACCAAAAGTGTAGTTTACTCTAAAATATAATAAACACTTTTCAGTGTATCTGAGAAGTGCTTATTACAAGAGGATAAAAAAAGATTATTTTTAAACATTCTTAAAAATTTTGAAAAAATTTCACAAGATCGTGTATGTGTGGTGCATGAGAAAGTTTTGATAAAGTTTTTTTCTAAAAAGTATAGATTGGTCAGAAAAAAATAATGAAAAAAAAATTTTCTGCATTAAATCGTTTTTTGGTGTAGCATCAAAAATTCGTTTTTGTACCAACGTTCTTTTGACTTTTTGGCATCAAAATTTTATTGCTCATCAAACTATAGACAAAGTTGAAAATTTTGTGCATCAAAATTTTTTGTGCATCAAAATTACCATTTTTTTTTGTGCATTATAAAAAAAGTATAAAAAACTCATTAAGAAAACTTCTTTACAACAAAGTTTATTATGCACCAACATACCTGATTTAATGGAATTTTTTAGAATTTTTTCGAGAACTTATTTTTAAAAGTTTATTTTTATCTTCCTACTAATATGTTGTGTCTTTATTTTCAACCTTCCCTCATAAATATGATAATATATTATATATATATAATATAAATATATATATATATATATATATATATATATAATATAATAGAATAGTTAAAAACCAATTATAACAATAGATTTTTTATAAAATATTTTTTTCCCACAAACATGTTTTCCAGAAGAAACCTATGCAAAATATATATAAATAAAGTTAAATATATAAATATATATATATATATATATATATATATAGAAATAAATAATATATATAATAATAGTATATTAATATAAAAATTATATATACTATGTATACATGCGTGTGTGTTTTTTTTTTCTAAAGCAAAATGTCTAAATTAATAATAGAGTAAATGGATAGCAGTTTTATTTTTCAATTTCAAGCATTAATACACATGAATGTTACAAGTTAATAAGTGTTCAATGTTCAATTTTTCAGCAAATTATTAAAATGATGGTTACTAGTTTAGCGAGTTGCTTTTATTTAGGAGTATGGTGCAAACTATTAATTTATTGCAAAACTAAAACAATTTCATTATTAGTGTGTCTTGCTTAGGTTGTATTTAGCAACAAGCGTTTTGGAGAGTTTAAGAGCGGCAAGCGACAAGCGGTAAGCATTTTTGTTGAAAAGCTTGTTTGGCAACACCTTAACAAGCATTTGAATATTGTTTAACCGCTTCAATCTCAAATGCTTCTTCCTAGCAGTTTGTTATAAAATTCCATTTATACCATCAAATATAAAATTTATAATTTCTTTAATTGGGTTATATGCCTTTTTTTCGTAATTTTACACTTTCTAACTACAGTTTACAACTACGTTACCAAACAACTTTTTAAAACAAACAACTACTGCTTTTGCTAACTGCTCCTACTTCCTGCTGCTCGTGCTTGTGCTCGTGCTCGTGCTCCTGCTCCTTGCTCCTGCTCCTGCTTGCTCTTACTGCTTACGCTTACTGCTGGTGATACGTGTCGCCAAACATAATTTTTAATCCTTTCTTTTTTTAGAAACTCGTAAACACATTATAATGTAGTATAGATACTAAATCTTGACACCACTTCAAACACTCTTTTTGACCAAATTTACATATATTATGTTCTCGGTCTCCGCAGCAGCAATAAAATTCTTGGTTGTCATAGCGAGGGCATTCTACCTTGCAAGGTGGATTGCTAGCAATTGATTTGATATCATAATTAACATCAATTTTGCTACCTACAAATCCAGAAAAGAAAAGGACAAGCTTATATATGATATTTATTCACAGTTTTATTCACAGTTTTAGATATGAAAGAGCAAATTAAAGGAACTTACACACATGACAAACTAGCAACAGTAGAAAGCTTAAACAAAAGATGATGATAACTAGGGGTGTAATCGAGCCGAGTCGAGTATTGCCAAGCTCGAGCTCGGCTCGACCCGTAATACTCGAGCTCGAAACTCAACTCGAGCTCGACCGAGCCTCAAAACTCAAGCTCGAGCTCGGCTTGATTACTAAGACTCGAGCTTGAAACTCGGCTCGTATATTTAAAAAAAATCAAATATAAGAAAAAATAACTAAAAAATCCACCCACAACATGATTTAGCACCAAAGACAAAGTATATCAAAAGTTAACTGTTACAATTTTCAGTTCCAATTCCAACAAAAAGATAGTGCAATGGTTTACAAGGCTACCATAAAAAAAACCAGAAATATTATACTAATCATCATGCTAATGGTTATGGTGCTCGGTCTCGTAGACTGAAGTTTCTTGTTCAAGTAATGGGAAGGATGACCTCGATTGGCTTCTTCTCTTTCTGAGAAAGACGCAGCACCCGTTTATAATTAACCACCCAGCTACACTCCAAATTGGAAGCTATCGGGATGCAGTTCCTACTGAATCCGCAAGCTCCTCTAATAATTCCCTTTGCTCCATGGAAACACAAGACTGCACACATACACAATTAAATAAGAATGAGCAATACCCTGTAAATGCTAAGATTTATCTCTTCCATAGAGTTCCGCTAGAGATGGCAAAATGAATGAATTGAATAACGAGGCAAAACTAGTATGAATATAATGATTAAGGTTGTATACTCTAAAAATAGAATTTGGACTATTTGTGACCAGTTTAAACTAATAGACCCATTCTCCTTCTAGCTATACATTTTGATTTGACCCACTTGAGATAAAACAAAAAGCCGTATCAACCCACTTATAAGAATCTGTCTGTTTCAGAAATGGTACCTGAATGGCTGTCTCAATGTCGCCGTCAAGAAATGAAGCGAGCTCGAAGTTCATCTTCAATCTGTGATCCGTAACCTTATTGTCCTACGGAACAAATTACAAACGTAAATATTTATTATCCAAATTAACCAGGACGTGAAGAAAAACGTAACAATGGTGTGCAAATGCCAGACGAGCAGTTAGATATCAAGTCCAAGACAAGTGAATTTTTTGGTATGGTTTATTTAAGTGTGTTATGACCAGGAAACACTTTTTGTCCTAAGCTAATAGTTTGAAGACGATGTGTAGGATTATGCATTAAATATACACTTTAGTCGACATCCGCCGCTGCAGTTTTAACTTTTAACTACTCTTGTTATTTGTGCATTTGCCCAGCTACAAATAAAACAAACAGACTGGAATCAACCCATTCGTAAGTAAATGGGTTGAAATTGCCATCTATAAACATAACATAATGAGAGGGCCTAATAGATACCATCTTCTACCTAAGTTATCTAAATATTTTACTTCAAGATTGGGGTGATACCTTGTAATTGTATGTGCGGATCTTTTCAGAATGAGAGCCACTACCAACCTGCCATTAAATATGCATTATTATTTCGCGAGACACAACATTCAGAATCCCAGTTTCATTTCTAACGTTCGTGTTGGAACTTATCATCTAAGAGAACAGATTTTCAAACCTGAGATTGTCTTTGACTTCTTTGAAACTCTTGCTGTTCCTTTAGTTTGATTCATACCTGAGATAATGACCCCTCAACTGGAGATGATTCCATATCTGATAAAAAAACATAACTTGTAATATTAATACAGCGACCAAACGGATAAACTATGCTAACATAACATGTAATATAATTAGCGCAAGTCAACAACTATAGAAAATGTCATCTTATAACTAATTTAATTTTTTGATAAGAACATATATAACTATTGATCGTCAAATATGTATCTATATGAAGATAAGAACAAATCAGAAACAAATACCTCATAACAGTTAAATTTAGATCTTCTACATGGCCTACTTTTATATTAGTTTTAATCACTCCATTACACTTTCATGGTGGATTCTTTTCATCTTCAAACACAGAACCAAGAAATAACAATATAGAGTAGCCAACAATAATCTATTATCTTATATTGATTTAACATGATGAATCATTGAATCAAATAAAAGTATAAAGTAGTCAAATAAAAATAATATTTTGCCAAGATTGACCAACAATAATCTATTATCTTAATGATTAATCGTGAATCATGGAATCAAATAAAAGTATAGATTAGTCAAATAAAAATAATATTACCTAAGATAGTTGAATGATAGAATCATGTAGATCAACTTGTGATTGGTTGATTTAGATGTTGATGCTTGTTATCCAATTGTGAAGAACTGAAGATGAGAGGAAAACAAATAAACCATTATAGCGGCGGATAAGGCAAGCATACAACTGATATTAGGTTTTTAACTTATTGTTTTTATATAAGGATAATGAAGTAAATATATGTGTAAATAAAGGGTACATATGTAATTTTACAAAAGCTCGTTAAGGGCTCGCGAGCTTCACGAGCCGAGTAAATTAAAACTCAAACTCAACTCGACATTTTACACGAGTAGCTCGAGCTCGAGCTCTACTCGTTTAAAATCGAGTCGAATCGAGTATTTTTCGAGTCGATCTCGAGTTGCTCGCGAGTTGTCTCGACTCCGTTACACCCCTAATGATAACGTATCCGTTTAGCTTCATCATTGGGTCGAGAGCTTGTTACTTTTTACAAATTGAAAAATACAAAGAGGCTTTGATGAAGGAAAACTGAGATGATGAATATTTATAGACAGAATAAGACAAGGACGTGATGATTTATTTTCTCCTAATTTAATACTAACATATCATTGTTTTAGTGTGTTTGCATGTAACATCCGTGATGTAATTTGGGTCTCAACATTAACGTGTCATAACCACAACGAGACGAATGCCTAATCCTAGCAAAGCAGAGTATGAGAAAAGTAAACTTGTTTCATAAAACTTCAAGCAATTTGGTAAAAAACTCATAATACCATGCATTTCTTTAACCCCATTTCTAAATCAATATGAGAAAAGTTGATCGGCAGCTCGGTTTCGAATCGGGAGTTTGGGTTTCGAAGTGGATTACTCGAATCAGACTTACTTAATCAGTAGTTCAGTTTTGAATCGGAGTTGGCTAATCGGCACACAATTGTAAGTAAGTCCTCAATACGCCTATTCTGATTTGATTTTTTTAATGATTGAGTGCAAGTTTTATGTATAATATGCTTGATTTTGATTCTAGTCTATGGCATGAATGTTTGATATGGATTTTTGGCCTTTAGTAGCCTAATTTTCCGGCGTTTAGTTGCTAATAAACATGTTTGTCTTTCGTGTTATTTTGTGCTTCATTCATATTATAACTGACTAACTGTTGTATATTAGTTGTTCTGCTAGTTTAGTTTTGCAAAATATCTTGTGACTTTGCAAACTGGAAACTCAGTGGTGGAAGCTAAAGAGGTTAGTGAAAGTTTCATCATCGTGTGCAGCAAGCACAAACGTTAAAGCTAAAGGTAAATAAACACAAGTAAAAGCAGATTTTGTGTATGTCTTACTACAGCTAATATTATAGAGGTAAAAACATGATGGACAGGTTGGGGAACATGTCAAAATGACTTTGGATTGAGATGGGTAATTTTGGAGTACATGTTGAAACTTGAAACGACTCAAATCAGGTTAAGTTGGCTCGTAAAACTCATTTTTATCCACTTTTAACAGTGTTTATAAACAACTGATGCAATCAGTGAGAGTCTTTGGTTGCATAAGCATCATGTTACCAACTTACAAAATTTGAAGATCATTAGGACTGAGACTAGACTTATTTTTCTGATACAGGATTTGGACTGAAACTCGATAAATTAATAACTCTTTTAATTAATAAATTTAGGTGATCCCATGAGTATTAATTTATAGAGTTTCTTATGTAGTTTTAAGAAGACCGCTTAATGTTGTACGAAAATGGCATCACGTTCACGCGTGTGTGGTTGAACAATCTTAGATTGTTTGGATGGTAACATTTAGTATCTGCTTAGATGACTAAATATAGAAATCATCTTAGGGTATATGTCGCTGTGAGAATCTTTGGTTAAATAAATGTTGTGTTACTAACATGATAGTATTTGAAGATCATTAGTACTGAGACTAGACAAAGGTTGGAGTTGATATTTAAGACTAGACAAAGGTTGAAGTTTCAAGGAGGTGGCTTAACTTTGGACTAAAAATGGGATAGAACGTGTGTTTTTTAACAGTTTAAGATAATATCTACTTAGATGACTATAAATAGAAATCGTCGTGGGCTATATGTCATTGTGAGAGTCTTCGGTTGAATAATTATTATACTATGAAGTTGTGAAAACTTGATTTTTTTGGGTTTCACTGCAACAATTGTTAGAAAACAAGGGTGTGTGTATGATGATCATGGATATCTCTGTTGTATCGTGTTTGTTCACTTTCCGTATAAAGTATTTCGACCCTATAATATGCCTGGGTTGCACGAAATCTCTATCAGGATAATACAAAGAGAGTAGCAATTTGTGTTCTAGGCACAAAAATCACAAATCAAGAACAATGAAGGAATTGTATGGGTGTTTTTCGTTCTAGTTCTGAGACAAATGTTCCTGTATTAATATACAAAAAAAGGAGACACTTTTTGGGTAGTTAGAGTTGGTTAAAACTGAAATTTACAACCAACTGGTCATAGACTTTACGGCGTAACACAAGTTGTTATGGCGTAAAGTCTACATAATTTTACTTGTTACGGCGTAACGTCTACATAGTTTACGTCGTAAACTATAAGCCTTAAAACTAGAAGCATGTTACGACGTAAACTATTCGTGTAGGTTACGACGTAAACATCTAAAGGCTTAAGTCCTAACCCAACAAGAGTTTACGGCGTAAACATAAAGTTTCGGCGTAAACTCTACATATCATGTCTTGGTTTATTTCATGTTAACTCAACGAGTGTGCACTCCACACTTCCCTAATTCGTATCCGAGCCGAACATGAAACATCATTGGTCTCTAGTAAATCATCATTACCTAAATGGCCGTCGATGACACTAAAATCACCAACAAATGCCCCCATTTTAGTGTAATCCTTGATTTACTAAAACATATATAAAGATATATGCAATTATGTTAAAACAAACATAACAAAACAAACAAATGCATAAATAAAAATATCTTGCTATTGAATTTTCATCTTAGTATAATACACATTTTAAATATTCAAAAATTGGGGTGTCGTAACGATTGAACCCGTCAATCCATTTGAATACCTAAAGATACTATACACATTCGTTTCTACAACACTCTAAAGTTCATCTACTTGACACTTTACAAGCCATGTGTCCCAATCCATTAATGAACATATAGGAAGCTAAGTCCAAGCTTCTTGAAGCGGCAAAACTTCATGTTTACATAGGTGGTCCTTTTAGTTCTTACACATGCATTTGCAACTTTTTAAAAGAAACATTAAGAAGGTAAACTTCAACCTAACCATCACTTGCAGGTCTGAACACATACCTCGGGAAGATAAATACACGTGTTCCAATCTCTAGCTATGAGCTTTTCACATTGAATTCTGCTTCTAACGTTGTATTAGAAGGGATTTGGGTATCTCATATGTAGTAGATTTAAATGGACTTTAATCCCATACCTATCACCGACTTATTTACTAAGTCCCTAGCTAGACCCTTAGTCAAGTGGTCAGCTAAATTATGTTGTGACCGAACAAACTCAATAGAAATCACACCGTTCATGATCAACTCCCTAATCATACTATGTCTAACACCCAAGTGTCTTGACTTGACATTATACATTTGACTATATGCTTTAGCCAACGTGGCAGCACTATCACAATGAATAGAAATCAGTGTTATTGGTTTCGGCCAAATTAGAATCTCATGTACCAAGTTTCTTAGCCATTCTGCTTCTTTACCAGCGGCAGCCAATGCTACAAACTCCAATTCCATAGTAGAACCACTGATGCATGTTTGCTTCTTGAAAGCCCATGAAATGGCACCTCCCCCAAGCAAGAACATCCATCCACTAGTAAAAGATGAATCTTCAACATGATTTATCCAACTAGCATCCGAATAACCTTCTAACACCGAAGGATATCTAACATATGATAAACCATAATTCATAGTTCCCTATAAGTACTTAAATACCCTTGTTATTGCTTGCCAATGTTGTCTACTAGGGTTACTAGTAAACCTGCTCAATCTACCAACTGCATAAGCAATATCATGTCTTGTGCTAGTCATAGCATACATCAAGCAGCCAATAACTCTTGAATATTCGAGCTAATCCACGAGTTTACCTGTATTTGGCTTAAGCTTTTCTATCGGATCCATGGGAGTACTCAGCGGAGAACAATCTTTACGATTAAACTTCTTGAGTATTTTCTCAATGTAATGAGATTATGTAATTACAATCCATTTATTTTCATGTTTTATCTTAATACCAAGAATAACGTCTGCTTCTCCTATATCTTTCATGGGAAACCTTGATGACAAAAACTTCTTAGTTTTATCAACTTGATTTTGATCAGTTACAAAAATCAACATGTCATCAACATATAGAGAAATTATAACACCTTTACCGGAGTCATCAAATTTGCTATGTACACACACTTGTCAGATTGGTTTAGAAGAAAACCACTAGACAACACAACCTCATCAAACTTTTGATGCCACTATTTAGGTGCTTGTTTCAGCCCATATAATGACTTAACCAACTTACAAACCTTATGCTCATTACCTGGCATAACAAAACCTTCCAGTTGCTTCATATACACTTCTTCATCCAAATCACCATTTAAAAATGCTGTTT